>BRDA01046082.1:0-34221 GCA_036984385.1 Crenuchus spilurus
AATAAAATATTAGATGTTGGCACCTCCACATCATTGCATTCAGTTTTTATTCACAATTTGTTTAGTGTCCAAACTTTTTTGGAATCTGGTTTGTAATAGTTAGTATATTATTAATAGTAACTAGTAATTATTAATAAAAAATCATAATTTGTCAACATTTATTAATAATAATAATAATAAAATTTATGTTCAAGTACCAAAAAATAAACAAAACAGTATATGCTGTGTTTTCTTCATTATAGATGTCAAAAAGTATTTGTGGCTCCCAGTGTTTTCTTTTATGTGGAAATCGGGTCCAAATGGCTCTTTGAGTGTAAAGATTGCCGACCCCTGCTCTAGAAGCACTTCGATATTCCTTACTGTGGCGTGTCTACTGACGGCAGCAATCATGGAGCAGTGAAACTACTCCTTCTGCTCATTCACTATTTCTATTGGAAGAATGGTGATGTGCAAATGACATTACTTGAAATTAAAAGAACCCCAACAAGATTTTAACAAAACTATACATTTACATGCCATTTAGCACAGAATGTCATGGAAATGTATAATTTTGTTTTTGCATATTTGAAATATTCAAATATGTTCAAATAGCCTTTAAGGCCAGTGCTTTTTCTGCATGTTAGTGTTGTTAAGATCTAATAAAGCTAAGTATCAGCCATACGCCTAGTGTACAACTCTTTTGAAAAGTCTTTGTATTTGAATGCGATACATTATATGCCCCCCCACCTCACCCGTCGTGCTGAGGTGTCCTCTTTTTCATAATCTCAGATCTGGTCACCCTACATAAATGTTTCTTTTCACATTTAATAATAGAAAGGACTGAATATTTCTGATTGTAGGAACAGACAGGCCAAAATATCTGCATCAAGCTGAGACTAAGAAGAATAAATATTTTTTATACAGTTAATATTTTGAGTGCCACTTCTTCTAGCAAAAAACATGCTTCATTTAATGAAACATTATAAACATTATAAATAATTTCCTCTTTATTCACTGTGTAGTCAGACAATAAATTATTTATGACTTATACAGTATTTTTATTGCTGTGATTATATTTGTGTGTGATTATATTGTTTTTCACATTCGTTAAACATAACACCAGCCATAACAAGACTAGAACATACACACAGATGATGCACAAATTCTTACCCAACCAAAAAATAAGAAATAAAAATAAATAGCACCACATTTTGAAATTTACCGTATCTCTGACAAATTGAATAGTTTCATTCCAGCTGTTCAACATTGGCTGCCCTTGCATTATGTAATCTGGCAATGGCTCACTCCAGTGTAAAAACATCCAAAAAAGGTGCAAAAATACAGACTTTTAAAGCGCCTTGGGCTTATTATGGAATTTTAATATTGTTGACATGACTACAGTTGCAGCAGCATCTATATTTTTGCAGTATGTATGAGTTTGTACATGGATGACTGTGATTTAAACAATGGCCCAGCATTCTGAATTCTAATTATTTTAACATGTATAACCCAACCTGGGTAACTATAACCATTCTGTGAAATTGTTGGTTAGATATCTACAACCCAACACACTGGATCAAATGGTCAACCCAGCACAGTTTGGTTGAAATAACCCATGTTTGGTTTGTCTATACTAGACCCAATGATGGGTTGTCAATTTGACCAAAAAACTATATTTATACATATAACATTTTATATGTTATTTATGACAGAACTGATCATTTAAAAGAACACCACAAAACTGAACCACTACAGTTGCCATAACATGACCATAATGTGAATCTTATTTGTTTCCACAGGTCTAAGACCCAACATGACTGGTGATAAATCAGCGACTAAAGGCTTCAACAACAGTGATGGACAGCAATGGTCTTACCTCAACTGTCTGTCTTTACACAGAGCCACCATTACCAGCAGGTTACCAAGGACAGTCATAATGATAATGGTGGCCAGGAAAACCGTCAGAACGATCCTCTCAAGGGGGTTAAAAATGTGCTCAGTCACCACTTCATCAACTGAACTGAAAGCAAATAATAGCAGTGATTACACAAGATCTGCATCACCGTGTAGTAACTAATCAAAGATATGAAACATGAGAAATGAAATGCAATTCACAGCTCCTAATATCTGATAGCTGAGATGAGTCATGTGCTCCTTACTCTTCTGTTGGGTCTGATGTTGTGGCCATCACTGGTCATCTGCATGGAGATGGTCAGATGGGATTCCTCCACACTAGACACTGCAGCGCTTCTGCAAAGAGAGAAATAACAAGCTCACTTTCTCACATCTCAAACTCAATCATATTCTTTCAGCATGAGCTCCATTGTGAGAGCACTGGGACCAAATGATTTCTTTTCAAATGGAAGATGGATCTGCCATCAGGCCTTCTGAAAAAGAAAAAAAACAAACCAAATATGGACATTCTCAGGTACTTTGTGCCAGTCACTCTCCGAGAGGTTTTCATATCGTCTGAGAAGAAAAAGAAGCTCTTTTGGACACAGACTCCTTTAAGGCATTTATGTAAATTGAAAATATCAAAACAATGCAGTGTGTTTCTTAGAAGCGCTTCTTCTGAAGAAGCGTAGGTTGAAGTTTCTCCTACATGTATAGGCACTTGAGGTGGGGGGCATATAAATATGACCTATATTTAAGCGTCCCTGACCCTTTACTTTCTCATACAAAACAAAAACTGACAAGAATACAAGAACCAGATCCACAAACATTACTTAAAGGAGGCACATCCAATGTTTTCCTATATCTTATTATCCCAGAAATCCATCTGTATGCGTTTATGTACCACAGTAACACATGATTCATTACAGACTCATTTCCATCCTGTATTTATACATTTTATTTTTGAAGATAACCAAATGGAAGCTGATCTTATTTTAGAAATATTATGAGAAGGACCTACTCAATGGAAAGAGAAAGAAATAGTTAAGAGAGAACTTCACTAGGCCCCAGCAGGCTAAGATGCTGACACTATGATCACAAGAGGATTGCGAGTTCGAATCCCGGTCATGCTGTTTGCCATCAACAGCCGGGGCCTAAGAGAGCAAAAATTGGCAGTGCTCTCTCTGGGCGGGTAGATGGCGCTCTCACTCTCCCTGTCACTTTCATGTTGCAATGTCCACTGGCTCAGGCATCTACTGATTGGTCCAATTGGAGCTGGGGACCCTGTGTGCCTTCCTCCGAGCGCGTTAGGCTCTCCAGTGACGGTGTATCAGCGGTGGTTCGAAAAAGAAACGGTGGCTGCGTGGCTCCGTTGCGTGGTGGCATCACACGCAATGGAGGAGGCTTGTGCTTCCCTGCACCCTCCTAGAGTCAGGGACATTGCAAAGTGATGGGGAGAGGGAGGGGATGGGCTAATTGGCTACCACTACATTGGGAAGAGGTAAAAAAAAAACAAATTTTAAGAGAGAACTTCACTGATACCAAAGGAAATTACAGTAGCAAGAAGCTGACTGCATATGAACTTACTTACACAGAATGGCCACTTCATTAGGTACACATACCTTGTATCTACACTGTCTATTTTATCAGTTCTACTGACCATATAGGCTCCACTGACCAGTCTCAGCACTGCAGTGACACTGATGTGGTGGTGGTGTGTTGCTCTGGTATGAGTGGATCTGACACAGCAGAGCTGATGATTTTTAAACAGTGAAAATAATGCATCAACCTGCCAACAGCTTCACCAATGACTGAGCTACTGTTTCTATCTACAAGGTGGACCAACATGGTAGGTGTGTAACACACCATCACCACATCCGTGTCACTGCTGAGAATGATCCACCACCCAAATATTACCTGCTCTGTGAGTGTATATTAACAGAGGTAAGTGTGAGTATGAATATGTCATTAGAATACAGTTTGTATATTGTAATATGATGTCTCTGTCTCTGCAGTAATGCAGCTCATTGTAGAGCCTTATTGCAGTGGGTAAAAACAATCTTACATAGTGTTCTTATGCAGCTTTGCTTACAACATCAGAGGAACAAGTCAAACCTGAAGACTCGAACACAAGACCGGACGTTCTGTGAGAAACACTGTCCATATGCTCAACAACAGTCAAAATTGAATGCATTTGCCTTTTGTTAGGTCTCTGTTCCTTTAAGACTGATGTATGTAAATAATTCCTATTCTGATTTGGCTGCTCTGAACTGCACCTTTTTCAAACAGCAGTCTAGGCTGACACACTCCCTATAATGTTTGTGGGCGGGGCTTAAAATGCTGTAGGCTGCATAGGTGGAAATATGTAAATGTGGTGGTATCAGTGACAACACAAAAACACTGTATTCAAACAAACTATCCAAAACAAACAAGTTTCCAGACATGAACCAGCATAGCCAAGAGTACAAGTCTTTTTTTAAAAAATTTTCACAATTTACTTTAAAAAATTGTAATTAAACATAATTTTACAGGCAAATGTTTGTGGACACCCCTTCTAATGCATTCAGCTACTTTACATTGCACCCATTGCTGACACAGATGTACAAATGCACACACAGCTTGTCTAGTCCGTGTAGAGAAGTACTGCCAATAGAAAAGGACTAAATATAAACCTACTGGCACCAAATCTGATGCCAAGTGGGCTAGAGGGGTATAAAGCCCCCAGTATTGAGCTGTGGAGCAGTGGAACTGTGTTCTCTGCTCCATCCAGCACTTTTGGGATGATTTGGGGATGAGGTGATCATCCAACATCCTCTCCTCACTAACTCTCTTGTCACTGACTGCAATCAAATCCTCACAGCAATGTTCCAAAATTGAGACTTCCCTGGACAGTAGTG
Source organism: Crenuchus spilurus (assembly GCA_036984385.1). Taxonomy (NCBI): domain Eukaryota; kingdom Metazoa; phylum Chordata; class Actinopteri; order Characiformes; family Crenuchidae; genus Crenuchus; species Crenuchus spilurus. The sequence goes on from BRDA01046082.1 coordinate 4,770, forward strand.
TTACTCCAACATTTACAAAAAAACTCTTAATAGCCTTGATTTCAGAAGAAACAATGACTGAGCAGGTGCCCCAATACTTTTCATTATAGTGCATATTACAAGGACAGCCTTCAAGGCTCTTTCCTCTTTTTGACCCCAAGTTACACTTTTTTGGCAGTGGAGGAGTAGAGCGAGATCCTGCTGGGTAAACAGAAGAGGAGTGTGATGTGTTTGCCCAGCTGGGAAACTCAAGTGGGTATTGAAACAGCTCTACTTCTTCTTCCCTACTGCCACTGCTCTTTTCCCTCCATCAACCCTGAGATTACATGCTTGTACAAAAGTCCTCGGCACCAAATTTGCCATTTCAGCTGGAGCCCCTCTCAGGAGACGGCAGATTTCTACAACAATCTAGAACTTTGCAGTTTTCAAATTGGGGCTGTGGAAGTCATATACACACAACTGCAAAAGAGCATGAAGACGGGCCTTGTGTTATAGCACTAGATCCGCTCAAACAACAGCTCGTGATTTTTGAGAGGCTTCTATTCATGGCCGCTCTAAAGACTTGAAGCCTGGTTAACAGGGTAAAGGCTTCCGAAGAAAAGATCTGTCCTACTTAAAGAACTGCAAGGCTGCTGGAACCGGATCAATTGTCCTTAGAAATGCATTCGGAGCGCAGCTGCCAATTCTGAGCACGACTTTACTCCCTGACCTTTCCTCTCTCACACGAGGCTAAGTGCAAATGTGCCTGCATCCATCACACCGCACTGAACGTTCACTTCCACCTGACAAATACAGGTGTGAGCATTTGACTGTAAAGTGTATCAGCGAATACACAAAATATGACTTGATGACAACTTGGCTAGGACTTTTGTTTCACTGCTGAAACGGCTGCTGATAATTGGGGCAAAATTAAAACCCTAAAATACTTAAGAAAATATATTAGACACTAATGAATGATTTACTCAACACATCTGTAAATATACTCTGAAAAACACATCAATAATTAAGCAAGAGAAGAAAGTTTGTCACCCCAGTTACATCCTGTACTCATCAGTGCAAGACTGAAAGATGTATTACGGAGCTTTTGGAATGAACATGCTGTCTAGGATGATGGTGCTCCGCCAAAACAGGCTCTAGAACAAACAGCCTTGTGGGGCAAATAGCTCAGTGTCTTTGGGAGAAATAATATACTTGCATAATTTGGTTAAGGAACCAATTAAAAAGATAAAGTCTAAAGTCAGACTCCCACAGTTCTGTGTAGCTACGGCATAGCAGGAAAAAAACTTCTCAAATTTCTACTACTATTCATATTTCCCCAACGTACAGGGACAAAAGTATTGAGACACCCGTTTCTTCCAAAATCAAGAGGAGTTATCCTGCTTTTGTTGGAGAAACTGTCTCTGCTGTCCAGGTCTCTGCTGTGAGGATTTGATTGCATTCAGCAACAAGAGTATCAGTACACTCCTGTAGCCCACGCCTGGCATTAGACATGGTGCCAATAGGTTCACATTTCTCCAGTCCTATTCTATTGGCAATACTTCTCTACAGGGATTAGACAAGATGTGTCCATCTGTGTCAGCTGATTCTGAATGCATTCATTAATGTCTCACTGGGTGTCTGAGTTCACTCAGAAATCATACTTCATACGTCACATGTAGATCATTTTTGGATAAGTTTTAGCATACAGATCCGACCCTTTCTAATTCAGGATACCCAGGTGCTTGTCCAGTCTCTCGTCATCTCAGGACTTGACTACTGCAACTCGCTCCTGACTGTTCTTCCTAGGTGAGCCATCAGGCCCCTGCAGCTGATCCAGAATGCAGCTGCTCAGCTGGTCTTCAATCAGCCCAAGTTCGCTCGTCACTCTACTGTTGTGTTCACTTCACTGCTGCTCACATCAGATTCAAAACCCTGATGCTCCCCTATAAAGCAAAAATGGACCAACCCTTCCCTACCTAATGGCAATGGTTAAGTCTTGAGCCCGTTCATGCTTTTAATACAGCTCAGCTTGATTGACATCCTTCATCAAGACTTGGTCCTAGTGCTCGACCTGTCTCTGTTCAATTTAGCATAACACTGTATTTGGACGGTAAAAACTGCAGGGGACCAAAACTGCCTTTTGAAAAAGTGCAGGGGACATATCCCCTCTTTCCCCCTCCCCAAATTACATCAGTGCCAGGTTTGTTGATGAGATATGTGTAAATACATTTTCATTTGTGTTCATAATTGAATTCAAATGAGTAAACTGTCATATTTTATATTCATTACATGTAAAGTGACATTTCAAGTCTTTTTTTGTTTTAATGTTGATGAATATATAACTTATAACTCATGAAAATCAGAAATCCAGAATCTCAAATCAAATGATTAGAATATTGGAGTTTAGGTAAATTACTATACAAACATTATAAACATTAAAACAAAATAAAACTTGAAATATGTATTTTACCTGTAATTAATATAAAATATGTTTGTCAATTAAATGATGAACACAAATGAACCATATTCTCATTTTTGGAGATGAACTAATAAGTCTGGATGGACCATTGGTTTAATATGCTGCAAACACATGAGCAAGAGAAAAAGAGAAAAAAAACACAAACCTGAAGTGACAAATGCTCTGATAATCTATTTTGACACCTTCCCACACAAACTCTTTTTTTAATGCCGCTCCATCAGACAAACTGAATGTTTAGAGCAACATTACACTTAAAGGACTACATCAACAGTCTATGCAAGTAAAAAGACACTTTGGGTGTTACCTTTGATCAAGCTCATCCCAGCGTCCTGTAGTCAAGGCAGAAGTCTGCACAGGTGTTCATCATCAACACAACAATGGGAGACACCAATAAATACAATACCTGCAAGAAAGGAATATGTTTAAGACTTACTAAGACAAAGATCTGAGAACATTAGATCCTGAAGTGAAAGAGCTCAACAGACCAATCAGTGCTTCTTGGCTTGGATGTACAGTTGTTGGAGAAGCCTTTACTCGGCACAGAACTGAAGAACTCCAGTCACAATTTGTTGGTCTTCCTGATCAGACAGGTCCGATTTAACTCAGCAGGTAATTATCGGGTTTTAGTTGATCAGAGAAATCAGCAAATTATGCTAGACTCTAGTTTATCACCTCTGGTGTAGAGCCTTTACAATATGAAGCCTCTGCACACTCAAACAAGCCATTTACAAAATGATTCTTTAAAGAATCACTCATTAAGAGGATCCTGAGTTTTTTTAAGAACCTGAAACAGTTCTGTTGTAGACTCCAATGGAGCTAGTATATATATATATTATATATATATATATATGATACACATGAGATGGACCAATTTATTGTAAAAGATAAAAGCAAAAATATGGAACAAGATATTAAGAAGCCTGAAGATCAAATAGAAGACCAGGAATCAGAATTGTATGAATGTATTAAACACTTAGCACTGCAGTGATGCTGACGTGATGGTGATGGTGGTGTGTTGAATAGAACAGACACAACAGAGCTGCTGGAGATGCAGTGCAGTGTCCACTCACTGTCCTCTATTAGACACACCTACCTTGTTGGTCGTTCACTCTAGGAGTGACAATGGGATGAACATCAGCAGCTCTGCTGTGTGTGATCCACTGTAACACACACTAACACACCACCACCACATCAGTGCAAATGCAGTGCTGAGAATGATCCACCACACAAATAATAGCTGCTCTGTGGTGATCCTGGCCATTGAGGAACAGGTGAACAAAGTATACAGAGAAAGAGATTAACCACAATCCATCTAAATGATCAATAAATCTGATAAAATGCAGAATGAAAGATAGAAGGTATGTGTATCTAATGAATGAAATAAAAATAGCATCAAATTTTAAGTTATTTCTTCTTAATTTACTCCTTGAATAAAATTTTTTTTCTAAAATTAGATGGAAAAAATTTCACAATATATCCCACAACACTGAACCATAACTCCTGCCATGATACATATAACTGCCAAGTTCTTGCTAATACACAACCATAACATATACAGTATATCCACAGTATTGTTTGGACACTTTCTGGACATTCAGTGGTTTTTCTTGATTTGAAATGATTGATTGAAAATGTTCTGCATTGTAGATGAATACTAAAGTCATCCAAACTATGAAGAAATAAAATTTTTTATTTAAGTTATTTAAATAAAATTTAGTAAACAAATTATTTATTAAACAAAACAGTGTTAAACAAACCAGAATATGTTTATATGTTACATTCTTCACAGTAGGCACCTCTTGCTTAGATGCCAGCTTTCTTGGCATTTTCTCAGTCAGCTTTATGAGGTAGTCACCTGGAATGGCTTTCAGTTAACAGCTGTGTCTTGTCAAGAGTTCATGACTTGCATTTCTTGCCTCTTAATGTGTTTGAGACATCAGTTGTTTGTCTACTTTGAAGTAAAATCTAAAACATGTTTTGGTTTGTTTAACACTTTTAAGTTTACTACATGATTCATTATGTGTTCACTCAGAGTCTGGATGACTTCAGTGTTTATTTACAATGTAGGAACAAATAAAAATAAAACATTGAATGAGAAGGTGTATCCAAACTTTTGACCAGCACATATCTTTTGTACTTTTCCAGGGAAACCAAACTGAAACAGCACATAAACACACAGGATGCTGAGTTTGATTCTAGAGAAACAAAGATAGAATAACTGTGAATTTTAACAATGTAGATACACAATCAGCAGTCAGCTTATCTGAGAAGTTGCTTTCATCGTGGAGGGTGTTGCCTTGCAAAATTCCACGAGAGAGCTCCAACATTTAATGACATAAAAACAGTTTTATCTCAGTTTTGTTAATGTGGAGTTCAAGATCAAGGGTTAGAAGATATGCTTTACGTTATTCGCTGCTATCTTTGAGATGATGAACCAAAACAGCTATACTGTGCACTCTTAAAATAAAAAGGGTTCATAGAAGAACTACGTTTGATACATTAAAGACCTTATCAATGGATGGCTCCTTATGGCTCAATTTTAAATGAGATTTTGAGGGTGAGGAGCCTGTACAAAGATCAATAGACTGAATTCTTATCAAAGGTTTCTCGAGTTATATGCTTAAAGATTGAACCACAAATCCAGATCAGATGCTACACTTGAAAATAAAGAGATAAAAGCTTGCAATACAGGTCAGATCTCATTTGTATTGGTTTAGAAGTTGCAATTTTTCAAAAATACAACTCAGGAAGACTTGTGAGGAACTTCGTATTCATGGGAACATCCTTCAAATCTGGCCATATTAACCTGTCATGTAAAGTCAGAGACAGCAGCTCAGCACAGTTTGTGTTGGTCCTCTAGTCCTGACACTGTTGGTTGGTTGGTCAATATTTTCACTCCAGTGACACTGAAGTGTTTAACAACATCACCAGCTCTGACACACACTAACACACCACCACCACATCAGTGTCACTGAGAATGATCCACCTGCTCTGTGAGGTCCTGATCATTGAAGAACAGGATGAATAAAGTCTACAGAGAAACAGATGGACTACATTAATCTGTGTCATATGTTTAATAGATATTAGACAAAATGTTCATGAACATTCAAACAGGACCAGAATCAGAAATACTTTATTGGGAAATTATAAAAGGATGCAATATTACTTGTTATTTAGAGTGAACTTAAACATTAGTTTTCTTTTAAGACTATGGTTCCCATTTCAAATCAGTCAAACGTCAAGTTAGATGAAAATCCAGAGGAAGAAGAACACAAGAACAAGGTAATAGCTCCTAGACCTTCTTCAACAGTGCAGAGGAGCATCTGATATAAAAACCATATAACCACAAAATATATATAACATCTAAACATATAAACCATGAAACCATGTAAGATAAACGTGTGTGTAATATAAATATGATCATTTTGCTCACCTCGGAGCTAAATGTCTCAGTAATCCTCATCCATGAATCCAGCATCTTCATCTGAAGACATCTGATCAGATAGCTGCTCATATTCCATGTCCTGAGTGAACAGAAGTTGGGTGATGAGTGCTGGTGCTGTCTGAGCAGGTCAGTCAGGAGTGAGATGCAGGTCTGCTAGAGTGTAAGGTGCATACACACACACACATACACACACACATTGTGGATGCCTGTTTACACTTCTGCTGAGGAGCTTCTGAGGACTTGAGCTCCATTCTGGAACAACACCGCCACCTAATGTTAGGTGAGAAACTGCCAGAAAATTCATTTAAAGGGATATTTTGCTTTGTTTCAGTAACAATAACTGATATATATACAGTACCAGTCACATTTTTGGACACCTTCTGAACATTCAGTGGTTGTTCATCATATAAAAATGTTCTACATTGTAGCTTAATACTAAAGTCATCTAAACTATGAGTAAACACATATGTAATTATTTATTAAACAAACAAGTAAACAAACCAGAATATGTTTATATGTTACATTCTTCACAGTAGGCACCTCTTGCTCAGCTTTCTTGGCATTTTCTCAGTCAGCTTTATGAGGTAGTCACCTGGAATGGCTTTCAGTTAACAGCTGTGTCTTGTCAAGAGTTCATGACTTTCATTTCTTGCCTCTTAATGTGTTTGAGACATCAGTTGTTTGTCTACTTTGAAGAATCTAAAACATGTTTTGGTTTGTTTAACACTTTTATATTTACTACATGATTCATTATGTGTTTTCTCAGAGTCTGGATGACATCAGTATTAATTTACAAATGTAGGAAAAAAAATAAAAACACTGAATGACAAGGTGTGTATGCCTATATATATATATATATATATATATATATATTCAGATTTATGTGGTGTATATGTGTGTTTATAAGTATGTACTTTTCTCTTTAAAAGGCTCCAAGTATTATTATTATTATTATTATTATTATTATTATTATTATTATTATTATTATTATTATTATTATTATTTTATCTAACTATTTCTGAAGTTAGTTTGACAAAACATATAAAAGTACCTTTTGCTGTGTAGATGCTCAACATGCTCTGATCAAATGCTGATGTGAGTGATACAAATTTTGAAATTTATATTGAATTAAATGGAGTTTTGATTCTCAGTACAGTTCAAGCAATTTAGTTTGTACCATTAAAGTGAATTTACCATCATCTGTGACAATATATTTTAGATCAGTTTGTGTGCCTGATCTGGCAAACTGCACTTTGATCCTTCAACAATAATAAAATACTTTGGTGGTGGATAAAGCACTAATCTAACAAATAATGTGCTGTAGTGCAAAACATACTGAAAACCCTCCAATAGGCTTATAAGTTCACAAAGATCTGGAAAGCACATCAGAGCTTTCTTTAATTCAAATAGAGAAGAATTCTCCACTTAGTGAAAGAAACTTTACCATCTGTATTATACTCAAAAGGATTTGCATTCAAATGTTTTGAAGTGCTTTATGACAAATTTTTGTTATTCTATATTCAGTATACAAATTAAATAGGATTAATAAAATATAAACCTTACATAGCAAAAGGCAGTTTTAGATATTTCGTAATAGTTGTATGTAGCTTAATTTGATCTGTGTTAGTTTATATATTTATGTTTACAATCTGTTTCCATTTTCAGTCATTAAAATGCTTCATTGAGTTAGTTTGTGTTTTTATACTAAAAACTTAATTTTTTGTGTATATTTTGTTTACATTTATTTTGTTAATTGTGTTAATAAGCATGATTAATGTGGTATATGAAAAAAAGTATTTAAAAATGTCTAAACTGAAGATTTGTAAAGATTATATTCAATTAGTGAACACCACTCGTTATAGCACACCAGCCATATTTTCTTTACTAGTTTTTTGTTATATTATTATTATTATTATTATTATTATTATTATTATTATTATTATTATTATCATTATTATTATATCTCCCTTTGGTGTGTAATTTTGTAATTCATACAAAAACAACATCTCAAAATTTTGAATATTATGCAAAAATTAATTTGTTTTCAATTTCATTCAGAAATAAATTTTTTATAATCACTAATTGATCTTTTAATATTCATTAAGTAAAAAGTGATATATTTCAAGCCATTTTTGTTTTAATGTTGAGCATTACAGAGTATATAGTTCACGAAAATAAAATAAATAAATAAGTAAATAATAAACCTGAAATTATTAGAAAATTTCTTTTGGATTAATTACTATTTAAACAGTATCAAACAATAAAAACAACATCAATTCAAACATGAAACTAATAAAAATCTATGATAGTTTACCTTTTTGAAGTTTACACACACACACACACACACACACACACAATATATACATATATATAGATTTTGCTTTTGATAATGTATTGTTGACTTGACTAAGTGGGTGACTATTGAGTTGAAGAACTTGTTCTATTTGTCTCGCAGGTACAGTTCTAAACTAAATAAGTAAACATTTGGACTCCAGACATGTCTTATGTTGTCTCATAAGGTGAGGAGATCTCAGCAGACTAACATGATACACTCTTAGCCTCCACTGGGTGGCGATCATGTAGCTTTAGTACATATACAGTCATTCTTCAAATTCACTTCCATTTATTCACATCAACTTATTCTAAAATTACCTGTAAGGACAGTTACATAACTCAACTGACTTTTGTGTTCATAGAACTATTAAAGTTATTTTTATTCCACTTTATAAAAAGCTAATGTTTCCTGCCTGTTACTTTTGCAGAGATCATAGACAGAGCTCGTTTTGAGGGGGGATTTGATGGGATGTCACCTCTCCAGTAAAAAAAAGGGACCAAAACCATCCCCCTTGTACAACAGCCGCACCTCTTACAACTCCTTTTCATAAATTTTGTTATATCATACAAGATATTTATCACTGAAATTTGGATTTCAAGTTAATCTCAGTTTTTGAATGTAAACAGTAGGGCTGAGCACTTCCCTCCGCAGTGGAGTATTTGGTTCAGCACTTGTAGCTGTAGTAATTCATATTCAGAATTCCAGCAATATTTGCTTTGTTTATTAAAAAAATCATTAAAACAGGCTTGATAACAACAAGAGTCAATAAAACACCCCAGTGTAGTTTATAATCTCAGAGAAATTACTGTTTATATTTAATAATGCCTTACTAGGCTTTCAGTAGCCTTACTAAAGAGCTGCTAATGGTTGATGCTGGTTTGTGGCAAATAATAATTATTGTGTAAGGCACAAGATATAACCCACATCCCTGTCAGGAGATACTGACCGCCTCCTTTAATATTTTCAACAATTAAACTGGTCATAGACAAGCACTGCTGTAGTTTAATTGGAGTGTAGGGTTAGTCTTACCACTTCTTACCACTAGATGAGGCAGTCATACAGAACATTTCACCCAGCTTTTATCAATGAACACATGAACAGGTTCAGTTTAAAGCACAGGAAATGTCTCCATTTCTATGAAACATTGTCATTTGTTCGTTGTAATACTTCTGCATTCATGCTGTTCAAAGCATTCATAGATGCCATTTCTAAGAATGATATGAGCTTAATTTCCCATCTTATTATTATTCACTGCCATCATGTTCATTACAGATCCTGGTGAACATATGGAAAGTGTTTCCCTGGAACATCCTGTCTTCTGTTTGGGTCTACAGACTTCTAAATAGCTCCTTCACAATTTCTCTGATTGTATCCATCCATATTATTGCTGGTCTACTTCCTCTTTTGCCTTCAAATGTCCAACCATAACTGTCTTCTCAAGTGATCTGGGGTGTATTCTTCAAAGCAGGATTTCTAAATTGACCAAATATCTTAAGCACTATATTCAGGATTGTCCAATAAGAATGTCCCGCTGCTCATTTCCCACTGGACAGGTTTGACTTTGGGCTTGTTTTTTATTTATTTATTTATTTGTTTTGAACTGTGTTCACAGACAGTGATTTCTGAAAGTGTTCCTGAGCCCATGCATTGATTTCCAGTATATAATTATTATTTTAAACAAACAAACAAACAAACACATAAATACATAAACTGGGAAATCATGCTTTGTGAAATACCATTCAGGCTCATAATGTGTCCAAAATATGAGAACATCAGTTTGGTCATCTTCAAAGGCAGTTCAAAAGTTGAAAGGCATCAGTATTCTTCCTCTTCTGCTTTTTATTTTCCAGCTTTCACATCCATAAAGAACCACAGTGAAGATTACTTATATTTCCATCATTTAATAATTTACAGAGATAAGTTATCCGTACATTTATCAACAAAACAAAATTGAACACATGGGTTGTTTTTGTTCAAAGTTGTATAATATTAAAATATAGAGCACATTCATTTTCATTTGTTCTAACCCTGAAAGCTTAGGAAGAGTCTGGAGTTTAACTGTTATATGGGCTTCACTGCATGCGAGAGCTCCTGGCTGATATTATCATATTCACAGCTTTGTTCTGAACAGTACAAATCCAAGTAAACTCTAACAATAACCTTCATTTTAAATGTATACTGACTATTCATCCATTCATCAGGGAATGTTCATACAATGTAAAGGACGTCTGTTACATTCAAATGAACCCACAAAATAGAAAAAAATAAATTTTTAATGGTAGAGCAATGCTATTTTTTGTTCATTATCATATTGTAGAGCATGCTGACTCTCACTGTGTTAAATTATTAAAATAAACACTGAGACCAACATCCCACATCTGCTCAATCAGACTGAAGAGCTTGAAACTCAGCCCACTGCTGACCACAAGCACCCTACTAGCTTCGCCATTTCAGAGATGGTCTAACCCAGTAGTCTGGCCGTAATGATTTGGTCACTCAGGTCATCACATCTGTCCATGGGTCCCACATCCAGTGTATTGACTAGAATTGAATATCTTCTTGCCATCTAATATATCCCAGACCTTCAAGTGCACTACTGTTAAAAAATAATCACAATAATAATGTTATTCACATCATCTGTGAATATGTGCTAAATTAATATGTAAATGAGTAGTATTAATAGTACTATTAACAGTAAAAATGAATAAAGACTCAATAACTGTTGTATACAGAGGTCGTAGTTGAATTGACTGGTGCTCTATGTGGTTTTGCATTAATAAGTTTTGAGTTTGCAAGGGTCAGCATTCTGAAAGACAGCGGAGGAGAAATGGTCCAAAGTTCATCATACTGATGAAAATAAGTTTAATTTATTTGGGTCCAATGGGAAACATTATGTTTCTCATCAAAAACTGAACCCAAAGTGTGTGGAGAAGTGAAAGGTGGATGAGGAAGTGTCATGGTCTGGGGAATGGGGCAGCAGTAGATGGGTTTATTATACAGCTCCATGGCAGAGTGAATACAAATGTTTATCAGAACTTTCTTCCCTGTGTTCATCATCTAACCAACCAGCAATGTTCATGCAGAATAATGAACCCATCACACAACAAAATGGGTAGAGCAGTTCTTTGAAACTGAAAACATTAAAATAATGAAATGGCCAGCCCAGAGTTCTGATCTAAACCCAACAACACATCTGTTATGTCCAAGAAACCCACTATTGTCTGTGGAAGAGACTCAGATAAGAGTGGACCAACATCACAGCAGAGAAGTGTGAGAAACTAGTGAGGTCCTGTGGCCACAGATGTGCTGAAGTCAGCCTGTACACGTCCTACTAATTGTTGACTGTTGTAACCTTCAGAAAATTTAGTTGTTAATATTTCTCTGTGTTACAGTCATTACTGTTCTCTAATTTTGTTCATTGAGGTTTCTGCTAAATAAAGTGTTTTTTTAAGTGTCTTGGATATTTGTAAAACACTGTTCTAGCAGCATCGTACAACCACAACAAAAATCCCTTCAAATGTTGAGCAATGACGATGACATTATTTCTGAAAAAACATTATCTCCAGTGTACATACAGTACATGTGATATGATATGAAATATGATATATTTATATATGATGTGATACAGGGTGCGAATTGTACAATGATAATTGGGGGGGTCAAGTTCTTCTTCAGGATGAAAATGGAAACCAGTACAGTGCAGGCGCGTGCTTCACTAAACTGATGTCTTACAATCCTTACAGTGTCTTGCTTCCTTACTGTAATGTCTACAACACGTAAATGATAAATCCATTACATCAGCTAATGTAGCACATACCACACAATAACCTTTACAGTCATAAATAATATATTATACAACAAAATACATAGTTAATCCTGCAAAAACACACACAGTGCTATTGGCTGCTATCTTTCATCAGCTTTCTTGCCATTAAAATTAAATTAATATTCTACAGGATCTCTCCCACACAAATTATTTGTTATTTACTTCTAAATAAATAGAAAATAACAATGTGACTGAAAATCCCTGTAGATAAGGCTTTTTTATTTTAGCACCAAAAAAGTGCCTTATATCACCACCTTTTCTCTCGCTCATGTTAACTCTGAAAAATTAAATATATGCTAAGTTCAAAAAAGCAGTCAAAACATTTGACCCAACAGTTACTTCAGACACACAATTAATACCATTCAACTATTTACCCACACTGTAAAAGCACATACACACACACACACACACACACACACACACACACATGTATGTATGTATAGGTGGGGGAAAAAAAGTATTTGGTCAGCCACTGATTGTGCAAGTTCTCCTACTTAGAAAGATGAGAGAGGTCTGTAGTTTTCATCATAGGTACACTTCAACTATGAGAGACAAATGAGAAAAAAATCCAGGAAATCACATTGTAGGATTTTTAAAGAATTTATTTGTAAATTATGGTGTTATTTATGTATTATTTATGGTGAGTTATTTATGTAAGGAAAAGTGTGTTTAAAGTGCATATTTAAGAAAACTAAGTTCATAGCAAGCTACTTACACGTAATGCTGTAGCTTGAGCAGCTTGTGCACCTTAACAAAGACGCAAGCCACCGGACCAATAATGAGCCAGGCAGGCAAATGAGAGGAATGGTCATTAACATGGAATGGTATGATCCACTTTAGGGGGGCTTGAAATCGTATCATAATATTCTTCCAGGCATAGATACTGTATTGTTTTTGTAGTATATAACATTATATATTATTATATAATAAGTATATTTAAATATTTTGACCCCCCCAAACTATTGTTTTTACCCATTTAGGGAGGGTTGAAGTCTTAATTGGGGGGGTCAGACCCCCCCAATACCCCCTGTAATTCACACCCTGTTGTGATGTATGACACATTATATATTGAGTGGCACAATGGCTTAGTGTTTAGCACGTTTGCCACTCAGTGCTGAGGTGTTGGGTTCAAGTCCAAATCTGAGCAGAGTTTCCATGTTCTCCCTGTGTCTGTGTGTGTTTCCTCCGGGGACTCCGGTTTCCTCCCACAGTCCAAAAACATGGAGATCAGGTGAATTGGCGACTCTAAAAAAAATTCCCTGGTGTGTGTATGAATGTGTATGTAAGCCCAGGTTGGCACTCTGTCCTGGGTGATCCCCCTAGTTCTTGATGCAGTCCTCCAGGTGGACGGTCGCTTCTGGTTGAGAGTACGCTGTGCGCGACTGGCTGCCGCTTCTCGCCGGTGTGTGTGGTTGAATGTGTGTAAATGATTGTAAAGCGTCCTTGGGTATCAAGAAATTTGCTGTGTAAGTGTAACGTTAATATAATATTTATATGTGATGTGATATATGACATGACATGATATGACATATGATATGATATGAAATTATATATGATGTGATATTTGATATGATATATTATATATTATGTGATATTTGATATTTGATATAATATGAAATTAAATTATATTAAAAAATATGTGATAGGCTACATGATGTATAATGTGATCTGTATTGTGGTATGATATGTGATATGATGTATGATATGATATGAAAACTGGTATGATATACTATGTTGATACATGATGTATAATATGATCCTAATTGGTATGATACTGTATATAAGATTTGATATGATATATAATATGATACATTGTCAGTATGATCTGGAAAGGCTAAGAAAATATAATTTCACCTTTGACCTTAATGTTTAAAGCAGTGACTATTGTATGACATAAATAAAGATACATGCAGTGGAAAATTCCTTATGGAAGCAGGTAAGGAATGACCCAGTTTACCTTAGCTGTGTAGCTGTAGGAGATACACAGACTGCTGCCTCCTTTCATCAGTGGATGGAGAACAGAAGGCCAGGTGGGACTGCCTCTGCTGGTTAATATGAGCCGTTTATTTTTGGAGTCTATTGCTTCGTATTGATTTTTTTGGTTAGCTGCTTATTACTTTGCCCCTTAAGTGACTGATTTGTAACATATGCCCTCCCCCCGTCACTAGAAATTTAATGTCCCTCGAAAATGACTGTGTGCGACTCTGTGCTGTGGTTTGTGTGACCTATTTCTTGTTTACATAACAGCTTATGTAGGTCATTGATTTTACTGCCATTGATTGAACTAGTCATGCTTCTTAGTAATCTGTAATGGAAAAAAAGCACCGTCATGGACCAGAACCAGTTCCAAAACTTTTCCTGAATAACCAGCATCAGCAATAACAGGCGATGCTTGCAGAGAGCATTAAGTAACCTCACAGCAGTGAGAGTGTGAAATAACAGTGATATAACTGATAATAATGTGTTTGGCTTATCAGTGTGGAAATGGTGGCGATCAATCAGCGAAGGACTCAGAGACTCGACGATGCAGAAAGGATCTGGTTGGAAGTGTTGTGATTAATCAAGGCAAACAGGTGATCATGGATTAATATTTAATAAAACTGCTTATGAATATTAATGTACACCAGAGAATGAGTTGTCAAGGTGATGGAGTGTTTTTAGTCTGCAGCAGAGAGAAGAGAACTGAACACATTCATTGCACAGTATGAAAGCACTGGTTTGATGAAGCCCTGTTACATAACAATGTGCTGCAAAGAATGATTTGTTGCTTTAATTTACAGGAATGGGTCACCCAAAAATCATATTTACTCAGTCTTTCACTTACTACAGATGTAGTAGAACTTTTTCAGTTGAGGACTAGGGCTGTGAGGCTATGGCTTAATAGCCCAGTCGCTATAGGGTAAATGTGACCCCACCAGGGAAAACCGGGTCAAAGTCTTTTCTTTTCTTTTAAATATGAATTATTAGCATATTTGTAAAGAGTACTGTTAAAAGGAAGCTTCACACAAAGTTTCAACTGATTATCTCTCATACTTACAAAGATAGAGCATTCTGAGACATAGCACTGACACTCAACTCTGTTTATTTGTGTCAAAAGACATTAACACACCAGAAACGCTTAAAAATTAATCAAAATAAATCCAAATATAGCAGAAATGAAAACTAAAAGACGACGCTGGCTAAAATCGCTGTTTACATTAGGCCAAGTAAAAAAAACAATTGGTGATCATCCCTGCCCGACCCTCTAAAAAGCACCCGACCATTTTTTTTTTTACGCAAACAAGCGCGCCAAATGAGCGTGCGATGGGCGAGACAAAGCCCAGCATTTATCCAATGACTCGTCTCGTTTCGCTGCACTCTTTGTTTCGCTATTGAACTCTGCCTCCACCCTGTTTAAAGCACTGTGAAGCTGCGGGAATGAGTGAGAGGAAAGCCGTGTCGTTACCAGTGATAAGAATCTGATTCTGAACAAAAGTTGAGCGCGTTGTAGCGCATATTTAGTCAATGACATGTACACACAACAGTATATTATTGATCACTTATTTTTAGACATTTTAGGGGAAGCTGAGCTTCCCTTGCAGTCTTAGAGCAATCGCCTCTGCACTACATGCATTTTACCAGGAATACAGCGACGGGAAGCATGATGGTGACCCCATTTCACGTTTTCAACATCATTTTAATATTCGCTACATACTTTTCTACCATCAATCAAAAAAAAAAAAAAAAAAAACACCTCCCCCCCGACCCAACATTTTTGGTGAAAAAGGATGATCACCAATTTTTTTTTTTTACTTGGCCTTAGCTGAAGACATCTGACCTGCTCACGTTTGGTGGATGGATACATGAGCTCAAAAGCATTTCTACAGTGAAGAGAAGTAGTTCAAAAGCCGAATGACACACAACAAGCTTGTGCACTTCCGCCATAGAAGTAGTTCTACATCAGGATTCAAGTTGTCACAGAAACCCAGTTTTCAGGTAAAATCTGCAAATTCGCTGAATGGCTTTCTGCATAAAAGCAATTTTTTGGTCAATTTAAGTTTTGTTTTTGATCAAAATATGTACTACGACAGATATCTGAGACTAGTATCTTTCATTTACAGCAATAAAACCGAGTGGCTACGTTTTGTCGCTAATTTGAGTGACAGGCTGAACGACACCATATCTCAATAAGTTACCCAGCGACTTTGGCCTGGTTTTCCTTGGCGGGGTCACAAATATATAAATATATTAATGTATGTGGTTGATGCTCATATCCACAGTGACTAGTAATTATGATCATGTTACATTGTGTAGGATATTGCAGTATTAGGGCCAGCACAGTGGCTTGACAATGGCTTGGTGGTTATCATGCTCACCTCTGCACTGTGGTCTTGGGTTCAAGTCTCCAACTGGGTGAGGTTTCCATGTTCTACCCTTGGGTTCCTTCCAGTGTCTCCCACAGTCCAAAAACATGGAAGTCATAAATTGGGCTACCTGGTGTGAATATGTGAATGTCTATGTGTGTGCCCAGTGATTAGTACCCTCTCCTGGCCTATAGGGGTATTGGGACTCACCCCTTGCCCATGACCAGCAGTTAAGAAGATAGATGTGCTTTTAGTCTTTCTCAAGAAGTCCTATTGGTCTACTGTTGTGTGATTGCCCAGCTGGTGAAATCGAACCCCAGTTTGCCATGTGGGTGTCAGTGGGTGTAGCAGAATCTACCATTGTGTTAAGGAGATTTTTGCAGTGCAGTATGTTGGAGCTTCTGATACTGAATGAATTCTCTGAACAAACCAAACTCTGCGAGAGCCATTCTTTTTAACTCTGACTTACAATTACTAAGAGAAAAGTGAAAAAAATCAATGCATGATGAGTCAAGAGTGAGCAGGTGATGGAGAGCTTGGCTGAGTTGGTTTATTGGAAAGTGTGTGTGCTTTTTTGGCCCCCTCCTCTGAAGATGAGCTGGCTGAGAAGAATCATCTGCATTACTCAAACCTGCTCTGTTATTATTGATTGACACGCAGGTAGTGAGTGACGAAGCACATCCCATGACGTCTCCTGTCCAGCACACTGCTGACCCAACCGAACAGATTGCACGTTCACACAGATGGCAGTGCACATGTTTATCCTGGCCTCGGTTTTGGAAAAGGCCGAGCTTTCTGTCCCAGTGTTTGGTTTTGTCAGCATGGTTACTCTGAGGAGGATCTAGAGACTTAGGGGGGAGGGATCAGTGTTAAATATTCATGATTTGTGCCTAGGGGCCACTTTCCTTACTTGCCCTCTTCCCCTGCATGAATAATGCGATGGTTAGTGTGTACACCAACTCCTGGGCTATGATCGGAAATTGATTGCTCAGGGAAGCCTTGCTTTAGCAGAGTGGGCCTTGAGCACAGAGACAACCAGCTTCATCTGTGTTTTTATCTTAAAATGATGATTCAGGCTAAATTTGACCATTTGCTAAACTCCTCCTATGAATACTGATTGTTCAAATGTCACCAAAAAGTTCCCTTAAAGGTACAATATGGTCCAGTATGGTCCAGTAAGGTCCATGTGGAGATGTAGCCCTGTTGGTGTTGAGAATGTTCAGGGAAGCACAAGTGGATCTTTTTGCTTCACTCAGCATGACACACTGCCCCCTTTCATTTTCTGAGATGGCCCATCAGGCCAGGTGGCCTTGACCCACCACTGGTCTAGGGTCCTGTTATATGCTTCCCCTTCCATGCCAATTAGTAAAGTAAATGATTTCTTAGAAACCCATTACATGAATAAAGGGTTCTTCAGATTGATGAAGAACCAGTCCATCACTGAGCACACACACATACACACCAGGACAATTTAGAGCACACAATTCACCTGACTTCCATGTTTTGGGACTGTGGGAGAACATGGAAATTATGTAAGCCACTGTGGATAATAATAATAACAATAATAATAATAATAATAATAATAATAATAATAATAATAATAATGTGGCACCATTTGAGGTGAAGATTTAGGCAGTTGGGCGGCACGGTGGCTTAGTGATTAGCATGTTCACTTCTCAGCACTGAGGTCTTGGGTTCAAGTCCCCATCTGAGCGGAGTTTCCATGTTCTCCCCGTGTCTGCTTTGGTTTCCTCCGGGGTCTCCAGTTTCCTCCCACAATCCAAAAACATGGAGATCAGGATATTGGATAGTCAAAATTGTCTGTATGTGTATGTATGTGCGAGGGTATGGGACTAACCACAGCCCTTATAAGGATTAAGTGGGTGTGATAATGGATGGAAGGATGGATGGATTTAGACAGTTTTCAAAAAGTAAACGCAGTAACAAAAATAAAGCAAATTACAGATACAGGCATGTTTTGGATGTTTCTGTTTGGGGCAAGGGAAAAAGATTTTTTGGTGGCAAGGGTCTGCATGTCTATGACAAAAACACTGCTGTAAGGTTCTCCAGATCTTTCAGATGCAGTGAATAACTCTGGAGAATGGAGCAGTGAGTGTGCTCAGGCATTCTGAGCATCCTGCCTGCACTTTGCAAAGTAGAACATTAACCTGAGTGAGGTCAAGGAATCAGGCCGTTCTCAGCCAGATAGCAAATCAAGTTTCCACAGCTGCCATGCTGAAATGATCTCCTCAGCCAGTCACAGCCAAGTGCTTGGCCTGCCTCTCACGCAGAGTTAATATTCAAAGTGCTCAGAAGCTTCGTAGTTTGAGCATCATCTACATCCTTGGCCACGGTTCGTGTTTATTTATTAGAGACAGGTTTTTAAGCCTTGAGCCAAGTCTGGCCCATATGCTCGTGCCTAATAAGGTTATACATAAAACATGGACATCTGCCTCTCTCTGGGTTAAGATGTAGATGTCATTGTGAATAAGGAGTGATTCTGGTACTGTAACTCACCAAAATTTGGGCGCAAATGGCTTAATTTTCCCAACTGGATATGATAATTCCATCCTAAAAGGAAGATATCATTGCTCAAATGTTGCTCTTTGGTGTCTCAGGAGACTTCATGGACATTCTTCTAAAATCCCTTAGTAGAACCAGCTTGAGACAAAGAGGAGACATGAGATACTTCTGGCTAAAATGTAGTAACTATTATGAGTATCAGTATTACAAAGACTCAACGTCAGTGGTGAGAAGTTGTTGAGCTTATATTGAGAATCCTAGTGTTATAATCTGAGCACAATATGAGACACGAGATGGGGGATTGCTGTGGAGAAACTCTTGAGCAACAACTGTGATCTGAATGGTCTAGCGTCTCAAAATAAGAGTAAGAAGAATCTGATCCTAGAGCATCACTCCTGTTCTGAGAAGCTTTGTAAATACTGTATGAGCCATTGTTGTTTATGAGAAACTACTGAGACATTCAGGAGATCACCTTTTAGATTTTTTCTTTCTTGAGCTTATATGTTTTCACTCCAGTAAAACCAAAAAGGGTTGTAGGACCCATAAGATAATGGTGGATTTATGCTAATTTATCTTGCTGCTGGAATTTTTCCACCATTTTATTCTCCCAGATGACTCTCTGGGAGACAGTCTTTTCTCAGTAAACAGGAAGCTACAGCCACTTAATGACACATTAGTGCCACAGACAGGGTTGATGCTTTAACAAACACTGAGGTAAGAGGGTAATTGTTCCACTGGGCCCTATGTTTAGTGTTGATAGTGCTGGCATATGCTGGTGGTGCTGGTTTTTAACCCTTTAGTTTACTATATTTAATTATGACCTAAAACATCATCAGATTTTCAGACATATCCTAAAACACAGACATGGCCAAAACACTGTTTGGTGCCAAATACATTTGACTTAACTTGACTCATGTGTTACTGCACAGTTTGTGTTGGTCCTCTAGTCCTGACACTGTTGGCTGGTTGATCACTATTTTCACTCCAGTAGTGACACTGAGGTGTTTAACAACATCAGCAGCTCTGCTGTGTCTGAGCTACTCTAACACATACTAACACACCACCACCACATCAGTGTAACTGCATAGATGAGAATGATTCACCTGCTCTGTGAGGGTCCTGATCATTGATGAAGGGGATGAATAAAGTACACAGAGAAGCAGATGGACTGCAGTCTGAACTACAAAGTGCACCTATATAGTCAGTGGGGCTCAATTGGACAATGAGTCCAGACGTGTGGTCAGGGAGGCATCATGACAAGAAAAAAAATAACATAAAATGAATATAAATATTTGTACACTGATTTTTATGACTAATTTAAAAAAATTTTATAGTCAAAATTGCTGAAATTGCATATTTCCTGTTCAAATACAAGGGTGAAACGCGAGGTGCGGCAGCAATGAGCCGAGCCTCACCTCTGGATGGGCAATCCATCACAAACTGGGTTGATACATGCAATTGGCGCGTGCCTGTTGCCGTTTTCAACAATATAATGTTTGCATATACGTTTATATACCCTGATTTATACCCTGGCTAATGTCTTTAACCATTTATGTTTAATGTTTGTTAGTGACATATTTTGCTGAGCTGATGGGACATAAAACCGCAGTGAAAAGGCACAGCGTGAGGCAGGGCAGTACTCCTCCGCACTGAAGGGGGGCGTACGTGAGCCAACGGGTGCTTGTTGCTGCTGTCCTTTTACACAGAGGCGAGTGAGAGTCAAGGGCACTGCCGCGAAAAGAAAAAAAAAGAAAATAAGGAGGACTTTTACAACAAAGTAACTGAGGTTTTTGTGGCGAAGGATAGGCGCATCTTCATCTACAAATAAAGGTAAGACCACAAACAGTTTTCATTTCAATCTTATAAAAAATGAGATTAGACTAAGAAAAATATAATAAAATATTTAAAAACTAAATTTTGGCCTTAAATAAAATATTCTTTGTTTTATCTTTTCATTGAGCAATCTGTATTAAATAGATTTTGGTATCAGAATTAAAAGCTTTTAAAAACAACTGAATATTTCACTAAAGGTCAAAATTTAAATCTGTCTTTTTGTACACTACTCTATACTCTCATTTGTGTTGTATGAATTGTATAATTGCAACGGCCAACACACGGAGGGTGCAGAGCAAATGCCGCTTTCTCTCGCTGCTGTAATTGTAACGTTTTTTCTTATCTTTACGTACCTTTAATACGTACCTTACGTATGTGAGAGAGAGAGAGAGAGAGAGAGAGAGAGAGAGTGTGTGTGTGTGTGTGTGTGTGTGTGTGTGTGTGTGTGTGTGTGTGTGTGTGTGTGTGTGAAGAACGCTGATGAGATACGAAATAACCAGTAGCCAATTGAATAAGCCACCCTTTTGGGTTTATATATTTGTAAATCCGACTCTAAAGGAGTCAGTGCCTCACCAACCATGAACCTCACCGCACGTCACTGGTAGATACAAGCTATATGTACCTAATGAAATGGACAGTGTATGTATAAAGTAGGGTGACCAGACATTCTCTTTTACCCATACATGTCCTCTTTTTGAGACTTAAAAAACGTCTGGGTGGAATTTCACAAACGTCCGAGATTGTGTACTCAAGAAGCGTCTCACCCTCCCACTATTACGTTCGGTTCGCTTGAGTGAGATGTTACGTTATATTAATGTACTTGGGCGAGCATTAGGACCCAGCAGAAATCCAAGCCGCTTTCCCTTTAGGCTGCCTACAAGATCACCGATTGGCTCTGCTGTTTCTTGCTAACGTGTGATTGGCCGTCGCCGCTGTCACTCCCTCAACCAGCAAACCTTTTCACCTTTACATGGTGAGCATTTGTTCTGTCTTTGTCATGTCAGCTAGACGTATTTTAATATCGGAGGTTTAATAATTAAAATTCATAAACATGAACATTTGAGTATGTGTGCATGTGTCAACCAGTCTGTGATAAGCCATCTATTTACATGCCTCTAAGCTAAACTATTATCAAATAGTTAGCTGGGCCTAACTTTGTACGCAAACGTGCAGCAAAAAATGAGAGTAGCTCAGATTCTGATGCCGCTTCTGAAGAAGAAGAGCACTGAAGATGTGGTTCAAATAATATATATATATACACACATAGAAAGGTAGAGAGATCAAATGCATTCAGTGGCACTCATTTCTCTTATTTTTACTGCATAAAATTTGGCTATTTGGCTGGTGATAAAAAAAAAGTTAATTTAGAACCCTGTGTAACATTGGTGATAATGAGCTGAAGTGAAGTTGACTGAAAAGGACTGGGTGATAATTTTATGCTACATGCTTTTAACAGTTTATTATTTAAATAATATATAATAATGTATTAATATTTTATTAATGATTAATATTAATTTTATTATTTTATTATTCATAATAAATAGTATATTATTAATAGTAACTAGTAATTATTAATAATATATAAATCATAATTTGTCAATATATATTATTAATAATAGTAATAATAATACAATTTATGTTCAAGCACAAAAAAAAAAAAAACATGCTGAGGTGTCCTCTTTTTTGTCATCTCAGATCTGGTCACCACAGTATAAGCTGTACACTGTAGTGAGTACACACATGAAAGGGTTAACATGTTATCAGTGTCAGCCAAGCCTCAAGGCTTCAGGACTGGTATCAGTAAAAACATATCCTATCCTGGCAGGTCTAGTTGCAGTGAGTTCAGGCCATGTACTGATTATTTCATGGGTGGTTCCTCTAAAGAACAGTGCACTGGAAGGCTACAGTGTCTACACGCACTTGGCTGTCATGTGCTTCAGCTAATTTTTAAAGGTCTTCTACCAGCCAGATGAGTTGGTGCCAGAGTAATGACAGCTGAACACAGTAGCTTCATGTTGGTGAGGGCTCTCTTAGCCAAGCTGTACCCCATGGTATGCCTCTGAGTAACAAGCTGCAAAAGTCTTATTTAGATCCTGCTTTGACCTTCCCATTTTTAGTGTAGCCCTCCAGCACTGCCGCGAGTTCCTCTGTGTTCTCCGGTTCTGCCTGTTTCCTTCCAGTTGTTTTTCCAGCATCGCTCCCTTGACCTGAGTGACCTCTGGCTTTTCAGCTCACCTGCTATCCTCTTGCACTCACCTGGGGCTACGTTTTAAAAATACACAGCTCAGCCCAAGAGCATGGCTGCCTCATCTCTCTTCTTTCACTAATGGTGAAGACCTCATTTGACCTCCTAGTGTATATAAAGCTCTTATCTAATCCTTATGTTGTATACTGGATGACTTCGTTGACCATATGGGTGCATATTGTAGTTCTAGCCTTTTTTTCAGTCTTGGTCAGGACCCCCAGAGGACCAGCAGAGAATGGATATTATTTGGATGAATCATTCTCAGCACTACAGTGACAGTGATGTGGTGGTGGTGTGTTAGTGTGTGTTGGACTGCTGTATTCAAAATAGTGCACTGAGCAGCCAACAATGACCTGTGAGCACCAGTGAAGGACTAGAGAACCAACACCACTGCAGTAACAGATGAGCTACTGTCTCTGACTTTACATCGACAACAAGGTAGGTGTGTCTAATAGAGGACAGTGAGTGAACACAGTGTTTAACATCTCCAGCAGCTCACACACAAACACACCACCACCACATCAGTGTCACTGCAGTCCTGAGAGTGATCCACCTGCTCTGTGGGGGTCCTGACGATTGAATAACAGGGTGAATAAAGTCTACAGAGAAACAGATGAACTACAGTCTGTAATTGTAGAACTACAAGGTGCACCTGTATGCTCAGTGTGGCTAAAATGGTCAATGAGTGTAGATACAAGGTATGTGTACCTAACACACCAGTGAGTATATATGTCTGTGTTGATTTCCATTGAGATGAATGGAAATGTGCCTCACCTGAAAGCATGCAGTTAATTATAGAGCAGGCCTTGGGACTCAGGAGTGTGGTTTGTGCCACACTGCTCATGATGCAGGAGCGTAGCAATGCAGAGCATTATTTCTGTCATTATTTCCACTACTCGCACAGTACATCATTGTAACATACACCAGGGAGGTTAAAGTTAAATTGTGCTGAAAAGCTTACAATCTCTTTTCTTGTATGGTTTCCTTTTGAAAGCACAGGGATGGGCCAGTTACTGATTTCTCATGAAATACAATTTCCTATTTATTTACATTGTATTAGATTTTGTGCTATAAATCATTGTAAGGGGTATGTGTATGTGTTACTGAATAATTTAACTGCTGAGATGTAAATAAAGTCATTCAGAGTTCATTCAGACTTCTTTACAATAATAGAGATAGGAACCAGAGGTCAAAGTGTCCAAATGTTTGTGGACAGCCCTTCTAATGAATGCATTGAGCTATTTTAAGTTGACACAGATATGACACACATCTTTTGTAGTCCCTGTAGAGAAGTACTGCCAATAGAATGAGACTAAACATGAACATACTGGCACCATGTCTAATGCCAGGTGTGGGCTAGGGGTGTATAAAGCCCCCCAGCATTGAGCTGTGGAGCAGGAACTGTGTTCAATATTTTAGAAATGATCTCTGGAGTTGGGGATGAGGTGATGGTGATAATCCAACATCCTGACCTCACTATTGGTCTTGTCATTGATTGCAATCAAATCCTCACAACAATCTAGGAGAAAGCCTTCCCTGGACTGTAGAGACTGAAGTCTACTTCTCAGGAGAAACATCTAAGCAACAGAAGGCTTTCGCTAAAGTCTCCATCTGTTCTCATTGTCTAGGAGAGACTACTGAGAATTTTTGGATTTGTCTTTCCTCTGGGGTCCCATCCCTGCTCTGTATGTACTAGATATGTCACCAGTTGTAAATAAGTCTATGAAAGTAGGACAGTCAGCAGAGAAACTGCTTCTGAGTCACCTCTGTCACTTGATGTACATCAGCGGGTAATCTCCATCCAGTTCTTGACTGACAGTGTGGTGTTCCATAGCACTTATACTGTAAGATGGTGTTGGACACGTCGTCCTCTTCCTGGATTCTCCGCCTTTCCATCTAGGCCACCGTGCTGACTTCATCAGCATCCGGCCTCCTGTGTCACGTCTCAGCTCTAATCCTGGCTGGCATGGCCTCATCCTGCCTGGCCATGTGCAGCTGAGCTGAAGGCTGGTGTCTCCGTACTGATGAAAATAACTCTGACGCTGGCCGGAACTGCCTGAGGGAGTGCCCCTATCCGTCCATTCGGCTGGAAAGAGAGCGCGAGAGTGGAGAGATAGCCCGAGAGCAGGAAGAGTGGGGGAATGTGGGGCATGAAAGGCTATGATGACCCAGGCAATGAGCTGAAGGTGACCCTTTTCAGAGCACAGTCAGAGCCCAGCACCCACGCAATCCATTTTAAAGAGGCAGCCTCACTTTCCACATGGACCTGCTTCTGCTATCGAGGCCTGTTGATGAGGAACATTCATCACTGTGTTCAGTGCTTTATCTACTCTCCAGCTTCCTCATCATACTGATAAAAGGGTTTCCAAAGGAGATTCTTATTGGATTTTTTGGGTTCTTCTTGCAAAGCCGTGATTACTTTTTCTTCAATCTGAAGAACTGTGTGACTATAGCAAGGAGAATTCTATTAAATAATTCTGTGCACTGTATTATGAGTATCACCCTACCAAGTCCATGCAAGTGAAAATCATGTCAAGGACTGAGAATTGAGCCTTTTCATGTTAAATAGATCATTTCTGCATTTAAGAAATTTAGATTTCACTGAAATAAGTCAATGTGTACAATTCATTCATTCATTCATTATCACACCCGCTTAATCCTTATTAGGGTCGCGGTTAGTCCCCCACCCCCTCACTGGGCGCAGGGCAGGGCATTACACTATTCAACTAAGCCCAGGACAGGGCGCCAGTCCATCGCTGGGTGACACACACACACAGACAATTTTTTAGAGTACCCAATTCACCTGACCTCCATGTTTTTGGATTGTGGGAGGAAACCGGAGACCCCGGAGGAAACCCACGCAGACACGGGGAGAACATGGAAACTCCGCTCAGATGGGGAATCGAACCCAAGACCCCAGCGCTGAGAGGCGAACGTGCTAACCACTAAGCCACCGTGCCCCCCATGTGTACAATTATTTGTAGTAATTAATAAGGCTTTGAAAGTCTTTTTGGTGGTAAGTCTCATCCTGGGCCTGGATCTCAGGGCATCAGGTCGTAACTGGTCCTGCCAAGAAGAACGCAGGCAGGGAACGGAGCCAAACTCTGGATAACAGGACCAGGACTGCAATGGTGGTGATTGGTTTGGAAGGAGGGGAGCGTCATAACATCAGCAACTGAAAGCAGCAGAGCGAGAAGGCAGGTTAGTTCTGTATACATGCAGGTGGATGGCTGTGATTGGTCAGATTCATAAATGAATGAATATGCCAAGCACAACAAAGATTTTCCTGCACACCAGCTTAATACAATTAATGGTTAATACACAGTCATATTGAATATTATGACCCTGGTTTGCAATGAAGACATGACAGGGTTTGCTGCACATATAAATACGTGAGCACACCAGTCAGTTGTAGCAGAGTATCAAACCATCAGACAAAGGAGGTGATGTCCAAAAGGGCATGATAATAGGGTACCAGGGAAAGGGTTGCAGCATCTCAGAAACCACTAAAATTGTGGGATGTACTAGAGCCACCACCACATCTGTGCCACTGCAGAGATGAGAATGATCCACTGTCCAAATAATTCCAGCTCTGTGTGGGGTCCTGACCATTGAACAACAAGCTGAATAAAGTCTACAGAGAAACAGATGGACTACAGTCTGTAGTTGTAGAACTACAAAGTGCACCTGTATGCTCAGTGGAGCTAAAATAAACAATGAGTGTAAATACAAGGTACGTGTACCTAATGAAGTGGCCAGTGAGTGTATATGTTAATATATTTGATAAATAAATCCTGCTGATAAATGTGTAATATCTCTCCTTCTTCTCTGCTGCTGGTAATTCAGGTCAGTGGAGCCATTCTGCTCTGGTGGCTTTGAGAGCTGGCAGAAACTTGTCTGCTTTGCTGTACTAATCAGCATAGCTGAGGAGAAATAGCCACTTAATGGAGGAAGTGTGTTGCTTTTAAACTTCCGGAAGCATCTGAATGGCCTGGTTAAGCCTGCAGGGCTCCAAAGTAAAGGCCCTGTGAGAAAAGCTTTAAGTAGCAGTAAGCTTTCAGAGCTTGGCCGCATTAAGAGCAGGAACACTACCCAGGACTTTGTAAAGAAAGAGGTTTTTTTTCTCTTAAAAGCGTGGAGAATGATTTGTTTTTTCATAAATAGGCTCATTCATTCATGATCATTTTCTCTGGTCATGTGGGTAAAGTCATGGGTGGACCTCCTTGCATGCCATCTGGTATGACATACAGAGATGGTGAAAGCTTTCCTTAAAGCAGTTCAGGATGCTCAGGATTGTAGGGACATTGTTATTGTATGTAAGCGATGCTTGGATCACATACCTTAAATCATTCATTCAGCATGTAAAGCACATTTCCATGTTTTTCCCTCAAATGTACAGTTCATCAACCAAGATATTTAAGTATCTGCACTGCACTATATTTTTAGTAGATTTTTACTAGTCAGTGACCATTACGGCTGTGTTCAGTCTGCAGTCAAATCAGGTCTGCTGAGATGTCTGCACTGTTATTTAAAATTGATCAGATTTGAATGTCCAGCCATCACAAGCCTATCTGAATGTATTTGTGGGGGGTTTTTTATATAAATTGAGTATTAATGATTAAACAAATGTGATCATTTAGGATAACAGATTGGTATTTATTTTTACATTCACAAGATGAAAGGCAATACAAGAATACAGTTAACCCTCTGGAGTTTGAGGGTATTTCAGACACTCTGATGAAGACTGACAGGCCTTCACTTTTTTACAAATTAACACCCATCTAAAACTATTTTTCCCAGACTGTTAAACTTGCTTTTGTTCAGGACAAACTCAACAACAACAGTGCCAAAACAGTAAGAGTGTCATAAATCTATACTTTGATTAAAATCTAGTCACTGTGACCAGAGACAAGACTCAGGTGCTAACAATGATGTCACATGACGGGACAGAGGCGGGGCCAGGGATGCAGCAGCAGCAGGAAGGTCACAAATAATAATAATAATAATAATAATAATAATGCATAAATGTATATGTTTGCTAAATATTTCTAAAATGTAAAATAGAAAAGAAACTGAATGAAATGAATGACAAAATAATAATGTAAGAAAACTAAAAAGCAAATATAACTTCCTCAAACATCTGTGATTAGATTTTGAGATTGTTTTAAGCTTGTGTTGAGCAGCTTTCTGTCAAACAGGGTACTGGCGAAAATTTCAGAATCTGGCAACCTGGCATTTTGCTGTGGTGCCTTTGTGGCACTCTTCTTAGATCCCTGCGTCACTCTGAATTTGAGGAGGTTGTTGTTTGTCACATTGAGAAATTTGAGTGATCCGGGCTGAGACGGATCTGTACAAATCTGATTACAATCACATTTCAAACCATCTCCAAATGTGGTTTGGATCTGATTTGTAAAATTGGATTTCATGTGGCTGTCAGGACTTTGAAATATTAATCTGGATACAATCTACGTAGGCCAAAAAATAAACATGACATTTTGAACCTTTTCTTTTGCTTTGATTTCCACCAGGCTTCCTAATCCTGGTCCTGGAGATCTACCACCCAGAAGAATTGAGATCCAACCCACTGGCCTTCAGAAGACCATGAATGTGGATCAGGTTTGGTTGAAACTTGGCAGGGTGGTAGATCTCCAGGACTAAGACCGATCACTAATTTACACAATCTTCAACAATAGCCAGTCTCAAACCAGTTGTGTCTACAATTCAGGATAAAATGGAGTAAATCTGTGTTGAGTAAACCTTATTCACGCTGCAACTCATTCTGTATCTTGGACTAGTAGGTAGTAGAGAGCACAGTAAGCAGATGGCTGGGGATGATCAGCATCTTCCAGCAAGTGAACATCAGTCCCCTGCCTGGGCAGTCTGATAATAAAATCCAAATATAGGATGATTTACCCGAACATTTACGTGCCACTCGCTAGCCCTACTCCATTATCATGCCAAGCAGTGAGGGCTGGTGGGGGAGGGAGTAATCATCTGGAAACCTGAACAAGGACTGCTCCGTGTCTCCCTCTAAATTACACCAGGGAAAAGAGAGCAGGGCTGGGCTGGTGACTCACCCTCGCACACAGGAGTCCAGCCACCTGAGAGACAACCCGTCTGCTTTAGCAACTGCAATCACTAGACAATTAAAGGCAAAAAGACATCAACCTCACAGTAATAAATGAAATTTGATGCATGAATCATCAGAAAACAAGAAGTGCATAATAAGGAGCTTCTCCATTCATTTTAATATGGATCTTTGCTACATGCAGTTCTAGCTGGGCTTGCTAAGATTACATTACAGAATGAAACCTTATTAAATAACATTACAACACTGATTTTTAAATCTCCTCATAGTCAGTTTGGTGGATCTCGCAGATCACATATTTTACATACACTCTTAATTTGATTGTGTGTTGAGACACAGCAGAGCTTAGTCCACTCACTGTCCTCTATTAGACACAC
>BRDA01046084.1:0-29916 GCA_036984385.1 Crenuchus spilurus
GTGTCCCAAAGTGAGCCCTGTTCAGTAGAGAAAAATGTGATGCAGTACTGTATAGGGTTCTCCTACAATTGTGTATGATGAATTGCCCAGTTGGGTGCCCCTATAATTGAGAAGTGCCCCTTCAGTGGAAAAAAATTGCACTTTTTATTTTTTCATCCCTGCTGTTCAAGCATCCTAAGTCCACCACTGTCTACCATCCTGTATGTTTCACCTACAACTCAAAGCTAACACACTTTGTTGAGCTAATGAAGAACATCTGAATGCAATAATTAGATCAGGTGATGTCAATTAAAGAAACTGCATTTAATATAATTAATAACATAACAAAATACATAATGACCTAATTATTATTTTTACTTAAAAATGTTATACATTATTAGATTATAATAAGCCTAGAAAATTCTTAAAATGAGAAATATTAAACATGTAGGTTAGATTTTAAAAGCTTTTGAATGTTAGTACATCATTGTCTGCAGTATGTGAGAGTTTCTGTCCAGGGAACAACAAAGAAAAAGATGGGCTACATTCAGTAACTGCTATAGTTACACCTGTATAGTGGTGTATTAAACTAGAAACTGTGTGTACTCAAAAATGTAGGAGTAAACAATGTGTGTGTGTGTGTGTGTGTGTGTGTGTGTGTGTGTGTGTGTGTTTCAGGGTCTTGGTACAGATGAAGAAACTTTGCTGGAGATTTTGTGTACGAGGACACCACAACAGCTGTCTAAAATCAAAGCTGTGTACAACACAGGTTCGGTGTTTAGGTTCAGAACTATGACCACATAGATTCAGGCTGAGGGTTCTGCCTTCAGGGTGGCCCATATAGATATTTCCAGAAATAAACATATAATTTCAAAAAATATAAATAATATCAACATAATTCTATTACTGTTAAAACAGCAACACAAACATAAAAAAGACAAAATAAGGTGCATTACATTTGAAGTTGTCACTTTATCATGTTAGTCTTTCAGGCCTAAAAGCAACAGTTGAAATAAGTCAGTGGTCACTGTAACTCACTCATGAGAGGTTTACCTTTTTTTTCTTATAGTTAACCAATATCCAAAACAAAAGTGACAATAAAAAGGACAGAGATTACAAATGAGAAAACAATGTCTTGAGAAAAATGTGAGGATGAGGATACAAAATGAGATGCAGCAGGATGTCCAAATAGACTTGGACAGATGACTGTTTTAGCACACTATGTAGGTAAGAGTAGATTTAAAATCTAAAACCAAAACAAAACTAGTACATCACTTACAAAAAGGGTCATTTGTGGCACATAAGTGTATCTTATTTTTCCATAGAACTGGTACAACACAACATGCAAATTCACTGAAGTTAAACAGACTTGGGTCCAATTAGTTCTATGGATAAGAGGTAAACCTTGCCTGTTGGAAGTGGTGTTGGTGGGACAATCTGAATCTGATCTGAATGCCCCATTGCAGTGATGGAGACGCTGTACTGTATACATGGTCTTTTGGATGAGATGTAAAACTGATACCCAATTCTCTGAGGTCAGAAAATATGTCAATTCCTCTAAAAGAGTAGGAGTCTTACCCATGATGTCCTGTCCTGCCTCATTATTACGTCTCCTCAAACGTCTGTCTAATAGCTCACAAATATAGTGGTGAGAGTTCTGGAGTGTGCCATTGCATAATTCAGGTAGATGGTGACTATTAGAGGCAACTTCATTAAGTACACATACCTTGTATCTACACTCATTGTCTATTTTAGCTCCACTGAGCACACAGGTGCACTTTGTAGTTCTACAAATAAAGACTGTAGTCCATCTGCTTCTCTACATGGTTTGTTGCCCCCATTTCACCCTGTTCTTCAATTTTCAGAACCACCACAGAGCAGGTATTATTTGGGTGGTGAATCACTCTCAGCACTGCAGTGACACTGATGCTGTGGTGGTGGAGTGTTAGTGTGTTACTGTGTTGAGTGGATCAGACACAGCAGAGTTGTTGCTGTAGATTTTAAACACTATTATAGCTCACTGTCCACTCTATTAGATGCACAGACCTTGTTGGTCAACCTTGTAGATGTAAAGACAGCAGCTCATCTCTTGCTGTTTGTGTTTGTCCTCTAGTCCTTCATCAGTGGTCACAGGACCCTGTTGCTGGAATAGTTTTGATTTGTGCTCTATTTTCACTTCAGCATCTCTGCTGTGTCTCATCCACTCATACAAGCCCAACACACTAAGACCCCACCACCACAACAGTGTCACTGCAGGTCTGAGAATGACTTACCTGCTCTGTGGGGGTCCTGATCACTGAAAAACACATACAGTTAAGAGTATGATGTAATTATACTAATTACCAACAAAATATGTAACTGTGAGGATCAAAAACTCCTGTTGTGCTGGCGGGTAGATTAAGCATGTGTTCACAGGAATAATTTGTTGGAATGATTTTAATTTACTGTTTTGGCAGAATATAAACGAGATTTGGAGAAAGACTTGATCAGTGAGACGAGTGGAGACTTCGCCAAGCTGCTTGTGGCTTTGCTGAAGGTACAACAAATAATAAGAGTGTACCTAATATAGAGGTCATTCATGAATGAATGTTAACATGTGAAATGAAGTGAAAGAAATCTCGTGTTGTGTTAATATTGTGACTGCAATGTACTTTGTCATCTATTTGAAGAGACTGGCGTGGAAGTAACATGTTTATCAGTCTAAATTTAAAATGCTTATGGGATAGCTTAATTCATATTGCCAATCAACTGTAATTGGTCAGGATGCTCAAGTCACACAGTAAAACTTGGTATTTTGTTAGGGAGTGCATTTGTAAATTGCAGATTGGCTACATTCATTCAAAATGTTTTTTATAGCATTTTTTTTGCACCTGGTGTTATCACAAAGCAGTTTTATAGACCATCTTAGAGGGTTGTAGTGGACAATTTTAGAAGAAACAAGGGAAATACTCAGGCCCATCTTCTCCAGGTCGACATCAGACAAAAGCCAACAATAACACAACATTAACCTAGAAAAGTCATGTCATGTCCCAGTCATCGCTTCAGGATGGTAGGCAGCATAGATGAGAAACTTCTGTCCAACATTGAAAAGTACATGAATAAATGTATATCACTGAAAAAATTTAATTGTGAGCTTTTTATTAGGCAAAGTTATTCATCTGTAAGAGAGTGATTATAAATACAAGGTTCTCTACCAGAATGACAGTGAAAATTAATTTCAATATAATTTATCAGTCAATATCATTGACTATAAATTTAATATATATTAATATTAACATTGACTATATATATATATATATATATATATATATATATATATATATATATATATATATATATATATATATATAAAGTAATTAATAAATATGAATATAAAATAGAAATTAACAAATAACATATTGTAGCCCTACTATACATCTTACTACTTCACCACTGCCAATCTCTCAATCTTTCATTTCTTTAGAAGGAGTACATGCCAGGTCTTCTTGAGCCAGACACAAAAGTAAGTATAAGATGAATCCACACTTGTGTTCTTTGCCTCGTCTTCCTTCCCTATTTTAAAAGCTAAATAAATTCAAAGTTTTTAAAGACAGCTTTTCCTTTTTGTTTGCCTTGTTTTAATTGAAAGTTTAATGTTGATAAGTGAAATGGTAGAAAATGTTGACATAGTGTTCATTTGTTCAGTGACGTTACAGGTCCTGGTTTGACTTCCAATTTAAACAGTCATGAGGTCACTGTGTGTTTTATGTACTGTAATAAAGTAACTTATTATACCTGTTTTATAATTGTTTACTTATTATAGGAAAGTATGCTGATAAAATGAAAGCTGCTATCCGTTATGTTCTGCATATTGTTTGATCAGAACAGCATCTGTCAATCAGTGATGCCATAGACATTACATGCTACCCTTTAGGATTACACAATGTAGGCAAATGTAAATACACCACTTAATCATTGAATTCAGGTGTTTTTGTTCAGTTCCTTTGCCACATGTGTATAAAATCAAGTACAAGTCATGCAAACATTTGTAAAACAAAGAGTCATTCTGAAGAGCTGAGTACATTTGAGCAGGACACTGTAATAGGATGACAGTGTTGCAATGTCAGTTTGAGAAATTTCTTACCGGCTAGATATTCCACAATCAACTGTGAGTGGAATTATTATAAAGTGGAAACAATAGTGCAAAAAAGTCACCAATCCTGAGATTAACTGGTATTAACATCAGCACACAAATAGCTGCATGCAAGCCTAACATTTCAGGGGTTGGCCTCGGTCCCTAAATCCCACTGAAGGGAAATATTAATGCTTCAGCATGCAAAGTCATTTTGGGGAAGGCCCTTTACTGTTGTAGCATGACTGCGTGCATTTGCCCATAAAGGAATGGTAGGGTGAGTTGAGTGAGTGGAAGAACCTAACCCCCCACACAGAGCCTTGACTGAAGTTGAGATGCCATCACACATTGGGGATGAACTAGAATGGAGATTATAAGCCAAGCCTTCTTGTCCAACATCAGTGTCTGACCTCACAAATGCCCTTCTGGATAAATGGGCTAAAATTCCCATAGACACACTACAAAATCTGGTAAAAAAAAATACCAAAAAGAGGAAAACCTGTTACAGATGCAAAGGGCAAACCAACTCCATATTAATGCCTATGGAGTTGGAATGGGATGCCATAAACCTGGTGTCCCAGTACTTTTGTATTTGTTCATATGGTGTATATTTGAAGAGGCATATTGACATTTGCACAAGATATTTACACACTGTGAAAATGTCAACATGTGGTCAAGTAGGATCACTTCCAGCACTCTCTTTAGAAAAATATTGATGTTTAATGCAGTAATCTTTTTATCATCATGTTCTATTGGTTTTACACAGGTTTTAGCAGAAGAGCTCAGCAGCAAAAAGGGAAACGCAGGTCCGTGGATACGAATCCTAACTACAAGAGATCCACACCATCTCAGAAATGGTAGCGTGACAGGTTTCACACACCACAGTGCCATTTAATAATGATAATAATTAACAAATTATTGTGTTTGTGAGCAGGATTTAAGAGAAATATTTTGCCACAGTCAGATGGAATGGATATTAAAAATCAACATAAAATCCATCTTCAGGTTATGATGTGACTACCATGAACATAAAAACACTATAGTTATAACAGTTGTAAAACTTCCAGGACAAACAGCATTTGACTGTCATAAAGCATTACATCCTTACAAATCATTCATTTCAGTCATATGCAAAAGTTTACACACCTCATTAAACTGGATAAATGTTTACAGATGTTCTAAGTGTAAATAAACTTCTATCTTTTAACAAACATCTGCACATTTAATGCACACTTACTCTTTATTAACTGCATTGAACTTTTTGGAAAATAAAATGTGGCCTCTGCAAAACACATTAAATAAGTGAAAAATGTGCAATGTGTTAAATTCAGAAAATAAACAGAAACTGCACTAAAATGGGTAGAGAATATTTGAGGATCTCTGGAGGTGAACTTACGTTACTTATTTTCATTTTCACTTGATCATGGGTACACAAACATTTGTATATGACTATATATTGTGACTGTCATTTGTTAGGAAGGTCAGTACTTACAATAACCATACAGTATTTCTTCAGTTAATGAATACCTTATTAAATTGAGTCAGGTCAGCAAAATTACACAATTCAGTGTCTTCTAATATTTTTCTTAAATGGTCAGTTATTTAAGTGAAATTGCCTTGATAAACTGAGTTTCCTGAGTAATAATTGATACTTAATCATAAATTAAATGCTGAATAATGGAAAATGTTAATGGTTTCAGTGATAATACAGCTGGAGGCTGAGAGCGGTCAGTCTGTTTCAGAATTTGTAGAGAAATACTTTGGAGGAGTCTTACAAGGAGATTTCAGACTGGGCTTACAAACTCTACGTAAGTTGTGTGTTTTTTTGTATATTTGCATAAATCAAAATTGAGGACAAATCTTAAAGGATCTATCCCTAGATTAGGACTACATCACTGCAAGAGGGGACCAATACAAGTCCCAATTTTTTTATTTAGCTGTGCAATTGTCATCAGATATATACTGTAGACATAAGTTTTAGCTTAGTTTAGTTTGACCTAAAATGTTTTGACCTTGAACTTTTTGGTGTCTTATTAGTGCGCTGCATACAGAACCCAAGTCTTTACTTGGCCCAGCGAATCCAAAATATGAAAGTAAGTGCTATAACTGATACTGATGGTTTAACCTACTGTATGTGTGTGTGGTCTAGGTATTGATCTCTGTGTGAAAGTCAAATGTTATGTTTTCATGAGAATTAGAACATAGATATAATCTGTAGTAGTGGGTCCCCATAAGGAATGTGGTGTTTTTAGTTCAAACTCAGTTTTAAAATTTGAAAAACTGA
Organism: Crenuchus spilurus; assembly: GCA_036984385.1. Lineage (NCBI taxonomy): Eukaryota > Metazoa > Chordata > Actinopteri > Characiformes > Crenuchidae > Crenuchus > Crenuchus spilurus. The sequence goes on from BRDA01046084.1 coordinate 6,375, forward strand.
ACAGAAATACTTTATTTTGGTTAATAAGATTTTTAAGATATTAAGGTTATTGTTAGCTTTGGGTAACTATTCATCTACCATATTACACAAATCAATTGAATGTATTAAAAAATGTTGGAGAAACCAATGTGTGTGTGTGTGTGTGTGTGTGTTTTGTAGGGGTCAATATTACAAGGTGTCCTGGTGTCCCACAGTGAGGAGGATCTACTTGCTGTGAGAGTGGCATACAAAAGACAAACTGGAACCTCCCTTTATACCACTTTACAGGTCTCTCTTGTAGTATATCTCTCTCTGTGTCTATGTAATATGGCCATGGACTGTTCCAACATTTAACATAATTTCTTGTGGCAAAAGCCATCAGGTTAGGCTCAAATGTAAATAGCAGAGCAGCTGAAAAGTGCACAGAGAAAACCAAAAATGCAAGCTAAAGAAAATTAAATCCATTTTTTTAACCCAATGACTCTAAACCATATAAATCAAAGACAGGAGGTTCACCCAGTCAGTAGAAAGCAGATTCCAGGCAAACCTTGCCAATCACACCCTTAAAAATAAAAGTGTTACACAGGGTTCTTTAAGCAATGCTGTAGAAGAACCAGTTTTGGTTCCCTAAGAACCATTTCTTTAAAAGAGACATAAGAATGTGAAGAACCATTTAAAATGTCACTTGATGTAAAAGTTCTTTATTAATGTAAAGGTTCTATAGCAGAAAGTATTCTAAACTAAAAACTAAAACATTCTAAACTAAAAGTGGTTATTCCATGGCATTGCCAGTAATATCTTTATTTTGCAGAGCAACACCATTAGTGGTTGTGTCAGGTCAAGGAACTCACCAAACTGTGTTGGACTCTGCCTCAGGTCCTCCTCCCTGTTCTTGGAGGTTAATTTGAGATAAAATTGTTGTATAAAATGTAGTTGAATATACATCATGTATAACATGTTGCTATGTTATTTGTTAATGATATATGTTCTCACTCAAAAATTCTCTCTACAGAAGCAGTTTAAAGGAGATCTACAGGAAGCCTTGTTATCTATCTGTCGAGCTGAAGACTAAAAGAGTAGCAGTGGATAAACACACATTTTAATGTTACACTACTGGAAATGTTGTGAAGTAAAATCAATAAAGCCAAATGACATCAGTATCAGACTTTCATTCCCAGTAGCATCCCCATCTTTGTGAACACTGCAAGTTAAAAGAATTAATTTTCTCCAGTTCCCCACCTGTTTTCTGTAGATTTAAATTTCAAGGTCATGAGTCTCTTAAACTGGTTTTATGTTGTATTGTGCTAGAGGAAGAGAATGTCTCAAGGTCTTTTATTTAAGTTGTACTTTTACTAATCACCCGTTAATGGGTTTCTATTTTTACATTTCCTTGAAATGTTGCTTTGAAAGCTTAGTTGGCTTTAAAAGCTTTGTAAAACAAGGTTTTGTTTTCTTGATTAGGTGTGGCCTATTCTTCAAACATTTAACTAGTAACTCATTATATCCATCACATCTTACTCAATACTGATGACAGCAGAGATGCTGTCTGTGCTCTGTGTGAGGAGCTGATATTCTCTTGTGAAGTACAGGTGGTATGTTTTAAAGTTTGTTTGTAATCTGAGTCGTATATCAGTCAGTTAATTTGTGGAAAAACACATTACTTCTGTAAATTGTGGTGAGTTTGCTCAGAGCTCAGAAATGAAGTTTTAAGGTCATACTGGAATGAAAAAACAACAGCAGACAGAAAACATTTGAAAGATCAGTTAAACTTTCTTTGCTATCTGCTTTTCTTGAGTTTACCTGATATGACAGTCATAGTGAACCATAAGATAATCAGCTCTGTCACTCTACTCATTGGGGAGATACAGATTAGACAATATCAAAGCTGTGAGGGAGTATACAGTGAATCCCAAGATTTGTGGAGCACACAGTGGGTTTAAAAACCTATGTGGCAAGTTGTTTTCTAAAAGAACTTAAGCCATAAAAACATTATTTTCTTCTGTACTAAACATGTAAACAATTTGCATCTGTATTTAAAGCTGTTTAAAGCACATCATCTATTTGTATTCAATGGCATTAATCACATTACATAACTAAATATGTTAACCTGACAGCCAAAGACATTAACTTCAGTTAATGAGCACTGTAGCTCCGCTGGCTACAAGACCAGTTTCACAATAATGGACACAGTGGACCATGGACCACTTCCACTAGTACTGGGAATTCCAGCCCTAGAGGGCCAGATAATTTGGGAATTTTTCTGCTCAGACACACCTGATTCAACAAGGTAGTTTATTATCAATTATTATACCAGTGTTGGACTCCAGTCCTCAATTCCCCATCCTGTAGCACAGGGGTGGGCAACTCCAGTCCTGGAGGGCCGGTGTCCAGCAGAGTTTGGTGATGTTTGTGCTCTGACAATAAAATTAAACCTGCTAATTGCCTTCTGAGTTGAATCAGGTGTGTTTGATCAGGTAGATCAACAAACTGCAGGAATCCGGCCTTCCAGGATTGGAGTTGCCCACCCCTGCTGTAGCAGAAGGTACAGTGCCTTGTGAAAGTAATGCCCTCTGGCATTTTTCATGTTTTGCCACCTCACAACCTGGAATTAAAATGGATTATTTGAGGGTTTACATAATTTCATTTACAGAACTTGTCTACAACTTTGAACATTTGAGTTTCTTTTTTTTTTCTTTTTATTGTAAACAACAAATAGGAAAAAATAACAGAAAACTTCAGTGTGCATAACTATTCAACCCCCCCCCCCTAAAGTTAGTACTTTATAGAGCCACATTTTGCAGCAGTTACAGCTGCAAGTCGCTTTGGTTGAGTCTCTATGAGCTTGCCACATCTTGCCCATTCCTCCATGCAAAACTGCTCCAGCTTCTTCAACTTAGATTGTTTCTGCTGGTGAACAGCAATTCTCAAATCTGACAACAGATTCTCAATTGGATTAAGGTCTGGGCTTTGACTAGGACATTCCAGTACATTTACACTTTTCCCTTTAAACCACTTGAGTGTAGATTTAGCAGTATGCTTTGGGATATTGTCCTGTTGGAAGGTGGAACGTTCGTCAAAGTCTCAAATCAATGACAGACCAAAACAGGTTGTACACAAGTACAAGTATATCCCTGTATTTATAAACATCCATCTTCCCCTCGACTCAGTTTCTCAGTCCCTGCTGCTGAAAAAAAAACCCACAGCATGATGCTCCCACCACCATGTTTCACTGTGGGGATGGTGCTCTTGGAGTGATGAGATGTGTTAGTTTTGCACCAGACAGCGTTTTTCTTGGTGGCCGAAAAGTTGAATTTTGGTCTCATCTGACCAGAGCACCTTCCTTCCTAAATTTGGGGAGTCTCCCACATGCCTTTTGGCAAACTCATAACAAGACTTCCTATTTATTTCTGTAATGCTTTTTTTCTGACCACTCTTCCATAAAGCCCAGCTCAATGGAGGGTACAGCTTATTGTCATGAAATGGACAGATAATATTTCCCTACTTGGGAATTCTGCAGCTTCTTCATGGTTACCTTTGGTCTCTGTGCTGCCTCTCTGATTAATGCCATCCTTGGCTGACAGTTTTGGTGGGTGGCCCTCTCTCGGCAGGTTTGTTGTGGTACCATGTTCTTTCCATTTGATGATAATGGATTTGATGGTGCTCCAGGGGATCATCAGAGATTTTGATATCTTTTTATAACCCAACCTTGACTTGTACTTCTCAACAACATTGTCCCTAAGTTGTTTGGAGATCTTCTTGATCTTCATGGTGTTGTTTGTTTAGTGGTTCCTCTTTCTTAATGGTGTTGCAGCCTCTGAGGCCTTTCAGAAAAGGTGTGTATAAACTGACAGATCATGCAACACAAATTACACACAGGTGGACATCTTTTCACTAACCATTTGACTTCTGAATGTAATTTATTGCACCAAAACTTTTTAGGGGCTTCATAGCAAAGGGTGTGAATACATATCCACATGCCAATTTTCTGTGTTTTATTTCCTTAATTTTTTTTTTCTCATTTCATTTCACCAACTTAAACTATTTTGTGCAGATGCGTCACATTCAGATAAAAAAAAATTATTTATAAAAAAAAATGTAAATACAAAATAGGTAAAAAGGCAATGGGGGTAAATACTTTGAAAAGTCACTGTAGCAAAGAGTTTAGTCATAATTATTCTAGATTGCATTCAACTCCTTTAGAGATAAAGCATTAGGATACAGTACAGGTGATTAGTGTAGGTTGAGCATCCAATCTGATGGATATAGAGGTTCTAGTAGTCTTCAATCTCATTGTAGTAATATCAGAAAGCTTCATTGTTGTTAGGTCACCTGGCATCTTAGTAGAGGTGTCTGGGGCATCATTGTGGTAGCTTTTATCAGAATTGTTATAGCTGAAGACATGGTGGTTGCCACAGCTGCTGTCAGGTGCATGGGAGTGCCTAGGGTGCTCAAACAACAACAAAGTAATCTATGATGGCCAATAGGGCTAAAGGCTAACACAACTACAATGTCACTTAATGCTAACACAGCAAGGATGTCACTAAAGGCTAAATGCTAACACATCTAGGATGCCACTAAAGGCTAAATGCTAACACAGCTAAAATGCCAGTTAAGGCTAAATACTACAAAGAACTGAGATAAAGACAGGGTCAAAAAGGAATAAACAGGGTGCAAACATGATAAGGCAAAATCAGAGAAAAAGGCTTGGCAAGGAAACTTACAGGTTAACAATACATGACAAAGATGATATGGTTTGGGCAAGCATATATACCTGTCTCCTAATGAGAGACAGATATCAATGATTAGACTGTTGGCGGGAGTGCTCTGAGAAAGAGAAGCTGTGGGCTCCCAAGGTGTACACTGGGGAATGGAGTTCTGTGATGACTACAAGGTGATGGAAAAGAATGAGCACGAAGGCGAATGAACAAAGGAAAGAGAGCAAAGCTCAGATGAGGGGAAGCATGCCAAGTTGACAATACATTTTGCCACTTTGAGTCTAGGTAATTAATTAGTTATTATGTAGTAGTTATTGTACAATGATTTTGTTTAAAGTTCACCTAAATAAATCAAATTTGGTATGAGAAAAAACCTGGGGCTATTAAAAAAAGACCGGAGGCTGTAGCCCCGTAGCCATAGCCTAGGAACACCCCTGGTCTGTACTATAACACAGGTAGAATGATTAGCTTATATTTAATCATAATCTGTTCTAAAGCACATTGACTACTCTGTCAGACAGTAAATAAGACCTGCATGTGGTTAGAACAGAGAGAGAGAAAGTTGTTGATGGATATTGCCAGGCTATTTATTGACTATTGACTTCTATTGTTTGTTAAAAGGGTAGGTCTCAAAGGTCTGGTTCTAAACTGAAGAAGCAAAATTCTGACTTTTTTTGTCTTGATGAGGGAAGTGGACAAATATGTAAATATGAGATTCCCATGGTCAACATACAAAAACTCATTTTAGGGACTTCATAGTACGGAGAAACCTCTGATGCTTCTGACAGTTTCTAGGTCACATTTTCAGTTGCAACAGTTCAGAAACACACCTTAGAAGACCTGTTTAGCATGAGAACTGTCTAATGAAAGTGGTTTTATGTATACACACTGAGACCAGACAGAGTCTGTTAAAAAAGTTAATATCACACCTACAGAGTTCCAAGAAAACTCTAAAAAATCTAAAATTTAGTCATATGACCTCAATGATTACGGCAAAAAAGTAAATAAATTAATATTTAAAAGGTATTTGGGGGGGCGCTGCGGAGTCAGGAGTATGTAGACGCGTTCCCAGGCCGTAAAGCCTCGGCGTTGCCTGAAAACCCCTCACCGGAGGAGAGAGGAGATAATCCAAATAAAGACGCAATGATGGACTCGCTGAAGGTAGATATTTGTGGTAAAACTGACAATCTTTCAATGAGTATGCGAGCAGATATTGCTGTGGTCAGACAGGAACTCTCAGGGTTGATTAATCCTTTACAACATAAAGTTGAGGCACACGATGAAAGGTGGTACTCTGCGAGAGTTGGAGCGGGCCTCAACTGACCATAGTACGCAGCTAACCGAGCTACAAGCTTCAGTAGCTAAGCTAACCGTTCAGACTAAACGCCTTGAAAAGAAGTGTGAGGACCTGGAAACACGATCTAGGAGGAATAACCTGCGGATTATGGGGATACCGGAAGGTTCGGAGGGTCAGCATGCGACTAAGTTCGTTTCCGCACTTCCCCAGGACCTGTTTGGACTGGAGGATAGGCCATTGCTGGACAAGGCCCATCGGTCACTGCGAGCAAAGCCTAAAGAGGGAAAGGCTCCATGACCTTTCATCGTTAGAGTGCACTTTTTTCACGTCCGCAACGAGATTTTACAACGAGCTGTTAAGGCCTCCTCACTATGCTACAGAGCCAAGAAAGTTTACATCTCTCCTGACTATATCATGTTGGTGGCGACAAAAAGAGCTGCTTTCAGAGATGTAAAACGCCAGCTGTGCGCCTTCACTGATGTCAAGTTTGCCCTGCGGTATCCGGCTACATTAAAAATCACTCTGCCGGACGGACAATTTCATAACTTCCAGAACCCACAGGACGCAACTGACTTTGTGAACAAACTAAGCAAGAAACCTCCAGCCTCTGTATAGCGTAGGGTGAGTGATTTCAGCGGGACTGGACCCAAGATGGTGCAAATCTATGAACAGTATTGATGGGTAATCTTAAGTAAAGCCTTTATTTGTTTTGTTAACCCATTCATAAGTAAGCTGTGCAGTTTTGTATCATATACGAATGTAAATTATGGTCCATAACTTCTCTCACATAGGACTCCTGTTGCAGGTAGTGTCTATGGAGCGATTGTTATTAGCTTTACTACAAAAGGGTTGCCGTTACATCTCAGTTGGGGAGATGTTGGCAGTGGGCAGGGGTGGGGAGTGTTTTGTTTATGGGGCTATTTTTCTTATTTTTTTGGCTTTAGTTTTTTTTTACTATACTGTTAGTCTCAACAAATCCCAAGTTCTGTGTAGAGTTGGTTCGAAGATACTTGCTTTTTTTGCCTTAACGCTTTGCGATTACACAACTTTTATTAAACCTTGGGCTTATGGGAGGAAATCTTAAGTTTATTAGCTGGAATTGCAGGGGCCTTAATTCCCCAGTTAAATATACCAAAGTTTTTCAACACCTTCTTCATCTTGGTGCTCAAATACTTTTTCTTCAAGAAACACATTTAAAGAAAGCTAATTCACCTAAAATTAAGGCTGGCTGGATTGGCCAATCATATTACTCTTTATTTGGTTGTAAAGCAAGGGGAGTGGCAATCTTACTTCACAAGTCGGTTCCCTTTATTTGCTCTAATGTAATATCAGACTCAAATGGCCGATTTCTCATTCTTACAGGTAAATTATGTAATATCCCAGTACATTTAGTAAATGTTTATGCCCCAAATTGGGATAATGCTGATTTTTTTAAACATCTATTTACTAGTATTCCAGATCTGTCTTCACATTCCTTGGTGTTGGATGGGGATCTCAACTGTTGGCTTGATCCTGGGTTGGATCACTCTTCCAGTAGAACTAATACTTTATCTAAATCGGCCAATGCGATTAAAACATGTATGAAGGAATTTGCAATTTCGGATATTTGGCGCTTCCTTAACCCCACAACTAGGGCTTCATTCTTTTTTTTCTCCAGTACACCATACTTTTACACGCATAGATTATTTTCTGGTCGACAATAGGATTATTCATACTGTAACTTCCTGTGCGTATAACACTATTGTTATTTCTGACCATGCTCCTGTAACTATGACTATTCATTTTACTGAAGCATGTACTGGCCGTCCTGTGTGGCGCTTCAATACACGCCTGCTTTCGAAAGAGGATTTTGTCAATCATATTTCCAATCATATAGATTTTTTTCTTAGCACTAACTCTACTCCTGAAATCTCAGCATCCACACTGTGGGATACTTTAAAGGCATACATAAGGGGGATTATAATTTCATATTCAAATGAGAAAAAACAAAAGAGACAGAAACTTAATGACCTAATGAACAAAATTGCTAAACTAGATTTTGAATATGCAGCGTCCCCATCTGATGATTTATATAAACAACGTCTTATTACACAAGCACAGTTTGATATTCTGATGTCTGATCAGGCAGTTGAGTTACTAATTAAGTCAAGATCTAACTACTTTGAGTTTGGAGATAAAGCTAGTAAAGTAAAAATTTATAACGAATTTAAGCAATATTACAGCTCGTTGTACACGTCTGAATCTGTAGCTGAGTGTAGGGACTTGGTCAAGTTTTTCAACTCATTTGAGACGCCTTTGGTAGACCCAAAGTTGAAGGAAAAACTAGATGAACTATTAAGTATTGAAGATCTTTCATTAGTTGTGAGCTCTATGCAAATTGGCAAGTGCCCTGGCCTGGACGGATATCCAATCGAATTTTATAAAAAGTTTTTTGATAAATTGGCTCCGATTCTATTAAAAATGTTTAATGAATCATTGGAATTAGGTACTCTGCCAGTAACCCTTACCCAGGCTTCAATCTCCGTTATCCCTAAGAAAGGTAAAGACAGTCTTGACTGCTCCTCTTACCGACCAATTAGTTTGCTAAATTCTGACTTTAAAATATTATCCAAAATTCTCGCTTTGCGCCTTGAGACAGTACTACCAACAGTGATATCCCCAGACCAAACACGCTTTATTAAAAATAGACACCTTTTTTTAAATTTACGTCGTTTATTTAATACACTTTATTCTCCCTCTAATACCAATTCATCTGAAGCACTAATATCTATGGATGCAGAAAATGCATTTGATAGGGTAGAATGGAATTCTCTCTTTTACACTCTAAAGAAATTTGGATTTGGCTCAGGTTTTATTTCATGGGTCCAATTATTGTATTGCTCACCCAAAGCAGACGTAAGGACTAATAATATTCAATCAGATTTCTTTTCTCTCCACCGTTCTACCCGCCAAGGATGCCCACTTAGCCCTTTACTGTTCGCATTGGCCATTGAACCCCTAGCTTTGACCTTTCGTAGTAATGACCAAATTAAAGGGATTGTCAGGAATGGTATAGAGCAAAAGGTTGTCTTATATGCAGATGATTTACTTCTTTTTGTTTCTGATCTCCAGTCATCAATTCCAGCTGCAATTACCATACTTGAGTCATTTACTTTTGTTTCAGTTTATAAATTAAACTTTAATAAGAGTGAGATACTCCCTCTTAATGATGCAGCATGTGAATACTCCACTAATCTGCCATTTAAAATTATCCAACACAGCTTTAAATATCTAGGGATTCAGGTAATGGATGATTTCAAAGATCTCTACAAAGCTAATTATGTCCCACTTTTAGCACAGCTTAGAGAAGATCTGGCACAATGGTCTGTTCTAAATTTATCATTAGCAGCTCGAATCAATTCTATTAAGATGAAAGTTCTGCCCAGATTTCTTTTCCTTTTCCAATGCCTACCCATTTTTTTGCCTCAAAGTTTTTTTCAGTCTCTGGATTCCATAATTTTAGAATTTATTTGGAATAGAAAACCTCCAAGGTTACATAGACAGCTTCTGCAGAGGCCCAAGTCAATGGGTGGTATGTCCCTGCTTAACTTTAGATATTATTATTGGGCAGCAAACCTGAGAATCATATAGTATTGGCTCCAATATAATACTCTTTCAATTTCTTCCATTTGGCTGAAAATGGAAGCCTTGTCTTGTGCTGCTGCATCTCTGGTTACACTGATTTATTACCCAATTAAAGGCCTCAGCCCAATCTACACCAAAAATTTAATTGTCAAAACGTCTTTGAGAATTTGGAATCAATTTAGACGTTATTTTGGACTGCAAATTTTTTCCATCTCAGCCCCAATTGTTGCAAACCCCATATTTCCTCCATCAATGGGAGATGGGGCATTTAAAATCTGGAACAGCCTAGGTATCTATTCTTTTAAAGACTTATTTATTGATAATATATTTATTTCATTTCAACAGTTAAGAGACAAATTCTCCATACCCAATAAACATTTTTTGAGATATCTTCAAATTCGCAGTTTTGTCAAAAACATAGTTCCTCAGTTTCCCAATGTACCAGATGAAACCTCACTGGATATTTTTATTAGACCTGCTCCCTCAATGAAGGGGTTAATCTCAATTCTCTATGAGCAGATCAATTTAATGCGTGTATCCTCCCTAGATACTATTAAGTCCCTCTGGGAATCCGAATTAGGTGAAAAAATTCCAGAAGAACTCTGGAACTATGCACTGAGGAAGGTCCATAGAACTTCTATCTGCGCTAAGCATAGTCTCATCCAATGCAAAATACTGCACAGATTTCATTTTACTAAAGTTAGACTTTCACATTTTGATAAGACTATTGATCCTACATGTGATAGATGTCGGCAGGCTTTAGCAAATCATGTACACACTTTTTGGTCCTGGCCCTCCTTGGGCCCATATTGGACTAAAATATTCAATTCAATGTCTGACATTATAGGTAAATCTGTGGTGCCTAATGACATTATCAGTTTATTTGGTGTGATCGCTTCATCTGTTTCTCTCTCAAATACGTAGGCTGACTTTGTATCCTTTGCTACTCTTTTAGCTCGAAAATTAATATTATTAAAATGGAAATCTTCTGTACCTCCTTCCTATACCATGTGGATCCAAGAAATGTGTAGTGTAGCAAAACTAGAGAGAATTAGATGCATTAGGGCTAGTTCAATATGGAAATTTCATAAGGTTTGGGACCCTTTTTTCATCTATGTTGAAAAGTTATCTTCCTTTGCTCTTCCATAATGTATGTTAAGGTCCCCAATGTTTTATGTCTTATATCCCTCTAATATTTTAATAGTTAAATTTACTGACTCTTGTAACAGAACTCAACATATGTTGTAAGAAATTATTATTATTATTATTATTATTTTATTATTTATTTTCTATTTTTTCACTTAATTATTATTTGTTTGCTTATGCTTTCTTTTTTTATTGTGTTGTGGTTATTCTCTTAAACTGATGTATGTTTTTTCTTGTAAAACCCAATAAACAGATGTTTTTGTTTTTTGTTTTTTTTAAAGGTATTTGGTAGCATTTCCTTACTGTTGGAAAAAACTTTTCTTGACAGTTTAAATTTTTTGGATCTTTTGAAAATATTGAACTGAAATATTTTAAATCAGTTTAAAAGCTAAGAGGGGATGTTCCTTCTCCTTGTAAAGTTACCATTTTGAAGATACAAGGTTTTGTTTGAAAGTTACAACTTAGTCACAACATAAGGCATATAATCTTTCTTTTTTTAATCACCATTTAATCATGTTATCACTGCATTAGCATCAGAGGCAGAGTAACCACAGTAAAAAAGAAAAGTAATAATGAATTAAATGATTAATTATATCATTAATAATTATTAACTATAATTTATTTAATTATTTAATTATTGTTTAATGAATAAAACATCATCTTTAGTTTTTTCCCTCATTACTCATGCTAAATTGACACATCCAAAATTTATTTACAATGTGTTGCATGCCTGAAATGGATGTAGGTTAGAAAATTTAACACGCTTGACAAAACATAAAATATTGTGGGTCCATTCTGTCTGCAATGAAACTTTACGTTTATTGAACATCAGATAAACATTTCAATATAACAGAATGTAAGACACATTTTTGATCTGTTGACTTTTTCTCTGTTGTTCAATTGTTCAAAATCAAAATATAAAGTACATTTAAATACATTTTCAAAACTATTACATATGTTTATATGTGACAAATTTTATGTAGACAATATTCAATGTGTTAGTCAATTTTTTAGTTAAAAATATTTTTTTTTCCCCACAGAGTTCTTATAACTAAAGGATAACTAGACCAGTTTGCATTGTTTTCATTGTTACTGGGTAATACTCCTTAGGGTGTAATAAAATTCAGGAGCTTAAGAGGTTAAAATTCAAAAGATATCTCCTAACTTCAGACTCTCATACACACACATATACAGACAAATACTTGAAAGAAAGTGTGGTCCACGTTTGATTTGTAGATTTACATCTTTATTGTTCACTTAATAATACTTTTTTTATAACATTTTTTATAAAAAATTTTATAAAAATTAAATTGTGCATCTATTTCATTTCAATAAGACATTTCCTGTGGATTGACAAACATAAAAATATAAATATACTGTACAATTGCTCATTTTGTGTCACTCAGTTTTGGCGTGACAGGCCAAAACTTCATTAACTTCAGATCTTCAGTGGTCAGTTACTTCTGTTGGCACCACAAGTTTTGGGGAAGATCCAACAAGCAGTTTTTTTTGTGGAGATTAGATTCCACAGTGTGCTGCAATAGTCCACGATTGGTTTGGTTTATTTTCAGTTCCACAGCAGATAAAGCACAGGCAGAATGCAGGTTATTAATGTAGCTTTAGCATCAGGACTGCTGGATGGTACAGTGTGGGGAGCCTTGGTAGTGGTATTAGATGGTATGGTGGTGCTGTTAGATGGCTTTACGGTGGTGCTGTTAGATGTTATGATGGTGCTTGAAGTCACTGTAGTGGAGCTGGTTGGAGGCACAGTAGTGGAGCTGGTTGAAGATACTGTAGTGGAGCTGGTTTGAGACACTGCAGTGGAGCTGTTTGGAGTCACTGTAGTGGAGCTGGTTGGAGTCACTGTAGTGGAGCTGGTTGGAAACACTGTAGTGGAGGTGGTTTGAGACACTGTAGTGGAGGTGGTTTGAGACACTGTAGTGGAGGTATCTGGAGGCAGTGTAGTGGAGCTGACAGATCCCTTCAACATGGAAAAACATGAATAGTATGAATAATTCAAATAAATACAGTATCAAGTATACTTAATTCAAATATATACATTACATTGTTTCCATTAAAAAAAATTATAAACTCAGTTCTGTGTTCTTTTGACAATAATTGTGTTGATGTTCTATATAATCACTGTCAGAACAAAACCTTGTTTCTTCATTTTTATGTTTAAAAATACATAGATTTTAATTCATTTTGGAATGGCCAAATGTATGGAATGTAATTTAATGTATGGACAATATAAATTGTTCTAAAATTACTTCTAAAATAATAATGCAAGTAACTAGTAATAATATACTGAATTACACCACTGAAATTGACTACTTTAATTAACATTATATAATCAATACAGCACAGACCTGACTGAATATAGCACATGTTTAACATCAATTTCATACTTGTATTATTCAACAGATATTGAGTTTTACCTGTGCCATTGTGGCGGCCACCATGGCCATGAAGGAGAATCCAACAATCAGTAACTTCATGGTGTAGAAAGAGAAGAATGTCCAAACAGGTTGACTTGCAGTCAATCCGTTGTGGCAGTCATGAAAGGACTGTGAGAGTGCCTGTCTAATACAGGTGGCCTCATTTATACATGGTCACAATGGACACACCCCTTTCCGGGAAGGTTTTGGTGAATTTCTATAAGCCATAATTCTCCTCCCCATCCCTCTACAGGATTTTTTTAAAAATCAGGCCTTAGAAAAGTGCCCATATGCATTCCGTATAATTTATTTTACAACACTCCTTCAGTTACAACTTTCACTTCAATAAAAGTTCACTTTTACTGATGTACTGAGGAGGTAGGAGGTCTGTTTTAAAATGATAGAGACATTTAATGATTAATGTTAATTAAATGATAAAGATATTACTGTTTATTTTATTGTCGCAAAATGTTGATTGAAAAACACATTTTGCTATGTAGTGCCATGTATCTGTAACAGACGTGTCCTTGATGAAGTCTTGTTTAGTGTCAACAATTTTCTTATGGAGGCATTTAAGGTTGCCAGTGTATTGGAGGAAAAGAGGCAAACAAGGTTACAAAATATTTATTATGTAAACATATACCACTGACAAGGGGTTAATTATTTTTATTATTAAGGGGCACTTTTGTGTGGAAGTCAGTTTGGCAACTCTATAAGAAAACAATATTTAGTTTGTTGGTTGGACTGAAATGTTCTTAAGTGTCATACAGAAACTGTTCCACCTTAAAAAAACATTGTGAAGTTTTGTTGCCAATAACAGTAGCACCTACACTTTCACAAAGACAAACTCACTGCATAACTGAAGAGATATAAAGAAAGTCAACTGACATTTTTAAAGTTCAAAAGGACCATATCCTGCATTTTTCTGCTTTAATGTACCAAAAAAGTCATTTATTATTTTAAGTGATCATTTACTTACAGGTTTTATCTCTTCGTACTAAACAAGACATTTTTGTTTAAAAGATCTCAGTTCTCATTGGCTGGCATGTATTGTGACCCTTTCAGAAAACCGGCTGAAACACTACTTATAACAGGTTCTTATGCAGTGGAACCTCAGTTATCATTTGTCCTGGTTATCGTACAGTTCAGTTATTGTTGACTTTTTTGTGAAAATGTCCCAGTTATTGTTCATCCACCCGGTTTTTGTCAGCGTGCCCACGTGACTTGCCGCTAATTTTTGCAAAAGCAAAGCATCCTCCCAAGTGTTCATCATTTTTTCAGGCTTTGTTTCTCATTGTTTCTCTGACTTTGTTTCTCATTGTTTCTCTGGCTTTTTTCTCATTGTTTCTCTGACTTTGTTTCTCATTGTTTCTCTGGCTTTGTTTCTCATTGTTTCTCTGGCTTTGTTTCTCATTGTTTCTCTGGCTTTGTTTCTCAGTCTTTGTTTCTCATTGTTTCTCTGGCTTTGTTTCTCATCGTTTCTCTAGCTTTTTTTTCGTTGTTTCTCTGACTTTGTTTGTCATTGTTTCTCTGGCTTTGTTTCTCATTGTTTCTCTGGCTTTGCTTCTCGTTGTTTCTCTGGTTTTGTTTCTCATTGTTTCTCTGGCTTTGTTTCTCATTGATAGCACTCAAAACAAACTAAAACACGTCACACTAATTTGATGGTGCCCAGTGTTACCGCCTGAAAATTGGTGTGAAAACAAATGCGGCCAAAAACTCTGAGTCGGCTGCCAGGTGGACCACACCAGGATGCTCTAAAATAGATCATAAACCTGTAAAAGTGATGTTAAATGTTCATTTATTCATTTCATTGGTCATTTGTATTTACTTCTCATTGTTTTCTGTATGTAAAACTATAGTTATTCTATATAGAATGTATTTTTGTTAATATTTTAGATTATCTCAAGTGGATTAATTGGATTTACATGATTTTTTATGGAGATATTGCTTCAGTTATTGTTCATTTCTGTTGTCGTGAGGCATTTTAGATCAGATTAATGACAAAAACCAAGGTTCCACTGTATGTGAAAGAGTGGTGCTAAACTATTGTAGGCTGAATACACAGCTGATTATCTGTATACTCTTTTATGTAAAAAAATTTAATATTGTGAAAAGTCAATTCATGTTCATAATTTAACACATACATGTAAAATGCCATTTTATGTGCATTACAAGTATTTTTTTTGTTTGTTTTATTCTTGATCAGAATAGCTTATAGATTATGAAAACCAGTTATCCAAAATCTCAAATTATTAAAACTTTTAATTTGGCGTTTTAGTAAATGGCTATTCAAACAGCATCAACAGTAAAACAAAAAAGAGTTGAAATATGTCACTTGACATATAATGAATATGAACACAGTTTACTTTCTGAATTCAATTATGAACACAAAAAATCTTCAGAAAATTCTCATTTTTGGAGATGCACTACTAAATGTTCTGGAATAGTGGAGTCACTAAAGTAATGAATTCAAACTGTTTTTGCAGTTTACTTTCTAAGTGAACAGTACATTTGAAACTTTGCAACATACTACAGACTTATATTAAAGAAAATATCTTTAATAAAAAAAAACAGGAACAAAGGAGGAGGTTTCAGCAGAACTCTTAGGCAAAAAAGTGCTTTTTTGTATTTGGTTAGATGTTCATGCTTTGTTAAGCATTTTTCTTCACATACAAATATGTAAGGTTACTATTTGCATTACTTTTCCAGATTTGAATAAGTATAGATTTATCTACGTTATACTTCACTTCATTTGATCAATAGGTGATTTTTTAATCAATAGTGTTTTCAGATGCTTCACATTTGTTGGCTTGCTAGAAATGACAGTAACTCACAAATTGTTGGTGTACTTTGTCTAATACTCATGTAAAGTTTTCATTCTGGAAAAAGGAAAGAAACCACTTTTATTTCTGTCACATCATCTTAAAACAGTAATGATGTTATATTGCAGTTCTGGTAAAGAGCATCTGACCCTGCTAATCTTCAACCAGTTTGATAAATTGCTGACTGAAACGCAATGTCATCCTGGCCTTGACTTCAAAAGCACTTAAATGCCATGAGTCATTGGAGGAAATTTGTACTGAAATTATGCTTCCTTTCTTTTAATGCCATATATTACAAAAGCAGGAGGTGATTTACCAATATTATGTTTTTATAATTTTTTTTTTTTAATTGGCCAATACAAATAAGAAGTATAAGATATTGATGATTTTTATCACTATTGTAGTTTATTGCCAGGGTGATGAGTGTTTTCCTCTATTTTTGGCCTTTGGATTTTTAAGTTTAAAACACAGTGAAATTTGAACCCATAAAGGACAAAACTAGCGCTGTGGCCCTTAGGTCATGTGCTGAAGATATTTTATGACACAAAGTGTTTCTAAGGTAAAGGAAACCCAACAGAATTGTGAAACCTAGCATACGTCACAATGTTCTTCCACAGACAATTGGAACATGACATGATCCATATTCAATCACTCAATAATCAATGCTTATTTGTTTGTTTGTTTGTTTGGTTTCTATGTTAAACAAACACCCCATTCTAATATTTGACCAGAGCATATCTACTCTAGTCTCATTATCTTTATTACACTATACGAAACAACATTCCTACAAATAATTAACTGTTAAAGAAACAATAATAATATTATTATTATTATTATTATTATTATTAATAATAATAATGGGGCGGCATGGTGGCTTAGTGGTTAGCACGTTCACCTCTCAGCGCTGAGGTCTTGGGTTCGAGTCCACATCTGAGCGGAGTTTCCATGTTCTCTTCTTCCGGGGTCTCCGGTTTCCTCCTACAGTCCAAAAACATGGAGGTCAGGTGAATTGGCTACTCTAAAAAAAAAAAAAATGTCCATGTGTATGTATGTGTGTGCGTGTGTGTTCACCCAGTGATGGATTGGCGCCCTGTCCTGGGCTTAGTTGAATAGTGAAATGCCCTGCCCTGCGCCCAGTGAGGGGGTAGGGGACTATCCGCGACCCTGATAAGGATTAAGCGGGTGTGATAATGAATGAATATTAATAATAATAATAATAATAATAATAATAATAATAATAATAATAATTTATACTTATATAATGCCTTTCCTATACCCAAGGCCACTTTACAGTAAGGGGATAAGGAGTTCCAGAGGGTGGGGACAACAACAATAAAAGACCTGCCATCCCTAGAGGAACTCTAAACACAGTTTACAATTAAAGTCTTACAATTGTAAATCCACAATACATACTTATAAAGTGGAACCTCTGTCACCATTTGCCCTGGTTATTGTACAATTCAGTTATTGACTATTATTTTTCAGGGCAACATTGTTTCAGTTATCGTTCATCAGCCTGGTTTTCATCAGTGTGCCCACTTGACTCGCTGCTATTTTCTATATTTCTGTATAAATATGACATAATACATCACCAGATTTTCACACATGCCCTAAAAGTAGATAAAGACAACCCAGTTAAACAAATGAGACAAAATATTATACTTGCTCATTTATTTGTTGAGGAAAATGATCCAATATGACATATTTGTGAGTGGCTAAAGTATGTGAACCTCTAGGATTAGAAGTTAATTTGAAGGTGAAATTAGAGTAAGGTGTTTTCAATCAATGGGATGACAATCAGGTGTGAGTGGGCACCCTGTTTTATTAAAGGAACAGGGATCTTTTTTTTAGTGGGGTTTGCACTTCACAACACATGTTTGTGGAAGTGTATCATAGCATGAACAAAGGAGATTTCTCAGGACCTCAGAAGAAGAGTTGTTGATGATCATCATCCTGGAAAAGGTTTGGCTCCACCAATCCACAGTCAGACAGATTGTGTACAAATAGAGGAAATTCAAGATGTTTGATACCCTCCCCAGGAGGTCAACTAAGAAAAATAAAAAGTAAACTGGAAGGATCAAGTACATAAAAAGTAAACTGGTTTCCTTTTTATGTACTTGAACTTAAAGTGGGCCAATTTAGTCCCAAGTAAGTATACTTGTAGTGTACTTGCTCAATAAAAGTACACTTTTGTACTTATAAAAGCCACTCACATATGTCATATTGGATCATTTTTCTCAATAAATAAATGAGTAAGTATAATATTTTTGTCTCATTTGTTTAACTGGGTTCTCTTTATCTACTTTTAGGACTTGTGTGAACATCTGGTGATGATCAGTTTACTTTTTATGTACTTGAACTTAAAGTGGGCCAATTTAGTCCTAAGTAAGTATACTTGTAGTGTACTTGTTAAAGGCACAGTATGTAGTTTCCAGTGACATCTAGTGGTTTAGTGTTCATATTGCAACCAACTGAAAACTATTTCCACAGCCCCTCCCTTCCAAACACAAAGAAGTCTCTACAGTGGCCGTAAGGTGTCATAAATCTTTGATACTCCCGAACGCGATGTCTAATAGCAGCTTTAGAGCTAGTGATATGTCAAGTGGTAAAAATAATTTTAATTATAAATTTAGGAAATGTAATATGTAGAATTATCAGCTACAATGCAGACAAAACATATTTTCTGCACTTCAGTAGTGCTATTGTAAACGTTAGCTGTTTTCTCTACAAACACAAGATAATGTAAAAAACTAAACACATTAAACTTTTTTTTTTCCACGGCAAGACAGCAGCGCGCAGTTGTGCATCGGCTTCTCACGCTCCTATCATACCCAGTTTTAGTAGTTTTTATGTCGGTTTACGTCGGTTCTGATACTGAATTCACGCGCCCTAGGCTGTTGAGTTACAGGCGAACCGAACTCATTCAGATAAGACACAGTTTAGCCACAGAAACAGTAACTTTGGATAATAATGTTCGGGCTGACCTGGGCAGGCTACAGCTTCTCCGGACACCGGCCCGCTGGAGTGGAACCGGCATCAGAAGCGGGGCAAACGGGGCGGCATGCTAGCCAGGCTAAAGGCTAACACAAATCGTCCCCCGATTCCTTCTCTTTTCATCTCCAGTGTCCGCTCTCTGGACAACAAGCTGGACCTGCTGCAGCTGAGGATGAATGTTTCTGAGGAGATGAGGAACTGTGCGGTGATTTGTCTCACAGAAACATGGCTGAACCAGAGCATGCCAGACTAGGCCTTCCAGCTCGCCAGCCGGCAGCTCTTCCGAGCAGACCGTAACCAGCAGTCCGGGAAAACCAGAGGGGGCGTCTTAATAATCTACGTCAGTTAAGGTTGGTGTACAAACTGTGTGTTGGTAAACAGCCACTGTCTGAGACGATTCTTCTTCTCCTGTTTAATGTCATCCAACGGTAAAATAAAGCTACAGTACCATCGAATTTGAGCGGCCAATTCGTCATTTTGGTTTTGCTAGCCTTGTTTGTCTTTTTCGAACTTCTGTAGAAACATGGCGATGCAACATGGCGGCCTCAGTCGGTGTTCGACCCGCGACCAATGTAGATATAAACAGCTTATTCTAAGGTAAAATAATCAAACGACTTCTTAGTTTATAATGATTAGATGTGTTTTTAATCATTTTTATTAGTGATTATCTTAAATTCTGCTAAAAGATAACCCAAAATATTACATACTGTACTTTTAAATAAAAGTACACTTAGGGAAATATTTTTATTATACTTAAGTATACTTAATAACATGTACTCGACGTATACTTTTTTTTGGTAAGGGTATACACACTGGTATGTGTGTACAAACTACTTTTTTATCTGCCTGGGTCAGTACATGTGAGTCAGTCCTGTGACAGTACAATGCAGGACTGGAAACAGACTAAAAGTAGGATCAGTATTAACTGTCTGTGGCAAAACCACATATGAAGAAAATGCAAGTATTAAAAATAAGTATGCTGTGTGTCTGTTTGGCCTTTTAACACTAGCTAACATTAACACAGGGGTCAGTGTGTGCTGATGGCTGCCAGCAGAGGGAAACTGCAGCGAAATACTTATTTAAAAAATTGCGCCAATCTGGTGCACCTCCTGTATTTTAACCCGAGGTGACAGGTCAGTTTTGTCACAGATTGTTGAAAAGAAACTACAAAGTAAACACAGCTCTAAGCTGACAGAGTTGAAAATAAACATAGCTCAGATTTGCAAGACAAATAAACTGAGCTGAAAAGGAAAGATAAGCTGTGGATTCCGTTATGTGATATACAAGCTGAAACAATAATCAGCTTCCGCTCTTTTTTCAGAGGCATATTTGGTTGGTTATTATGATTTGTTTGCGAAATTTGTCCTTTGTTTGAGTCACGCCATTTGTCAGGTCCTTTGTTTGTTTCCCTGCCTTTTTTATCTTCATAAGTCAGAGGGGTGTAATTCCACCCGTCACCTGTGCTTCTCAGTGGCATAGCAGTAAGTTTCAAATGGAGATGAGAATATAGTTCTCTCTCACAGAACATAATACACTCCAACAATATTTATTGTGTCCTCAAAATATTATGAGAGGTTTAGTCATAATAAAAATATATATTTAAAATCTAATTATCTTTTCTTTTAAGACAAATTTTAACAAATATGCTCTCCAGACTAGAGTCTGCTTCCTGATCATCCAGTGACATATAGATATGTATCACTGTGAGAGTAAACTGATAGAATGGGTGGGGATGGTTCTAGATTGTTTTATGCTGATGATTTTATTGAGATTTAGGTCAAGTGTAAAAAAATAATCGTACTTAATTAAGCAATAATAAATAATTTATCGGTTTTGCAAACAATCTATCAGACAGTTTTTCACCTTCTATATATATATATATATATATATATATATATATATATATATATATATATATATATATTGTACATTGGTGTTTTTAATAAATGCTTCATTAGAGCTTAGTTCATGATATCTTAGATATTTCATCAAATGTTTATAAACATTTTCTCATCATTGTTTAAACATAGAGTCATTGCTTCTAATAATGCCTAATGCACTAACAGATGTGCCCTTATTGTAAAGTGTTACTGATTCAGGTGAAATAACAGACAATAACACAATGTTTAACACAACACTTCACAGTCCATTCATTGCCTGGGTCAGCAGTACAAATCAGAGTAGGATTCAGGCAACATAGTTAATGTCAGTGCTATCATTACCCACAACTTGAAATGTTGGACTAAAACATCATTAAAATAAAGAAAAAAAGTAGCAAAAAATATAATCATATAACATTTGAATGAATAAATATAGCTGTACAGTACCAGTCAAAAGTTTGGACACATCTTCTGGTCATTCAGTGTTTTTTCATGATTTAAAAATGTTCTGCATTGTAGATTAACACTAAAGTCACCCAAACTATAAATAAACACATATGTAATTATTTAGTAAACAAACAAGTAAACAAACCAGAATATGTTTATATTTGACATTCTTCACAGTAGGCACCTCTTGCTTAGATGCAGCTTTCTTGGCATTTTCTCAGTCAGCTTTATGAGGTAGTCACCTGGAATGACTTTCAGTTAACAGCTGTGTCTTGTCAAGAGCTCATGACTTGCATTTCTTGCCTCTTAATGTGTTTGAGACATCAGTTGTGTGTCTACTTTGAAGTAAAATCTAAAACATGTTTTGGTTTGTTTAACACTTTTAAGTTTACTACATGATTCATTATGTGTTCACTCAGAGTCTGGATGACTTCAGTGTTTATTTACAGTGTAGAGAAAAATAAATAAATACGTAAAAACATTGAATGAGAAGGTCCAAACGTTTCACTGGTAGTGTATGTCTTTTACATTGCATTAAAATTAAGGTTATTTGAGCAAACCACTGAAACATTTCAAATATACACAAAATGCAGTTTATAAAAGAAAAAAAAAGAATAAGAAATATCTTCCATTTTCATTTACTGTTTCAAAGTAAGTCACATTACTGAAGAAATCAAGAGATTAAAACTGGTGCATCATATTATCATCTGGGTCTCAATGTCTAGTATCTAGTAAAACAGCAAGAGCATCAAAGTAAATCACGTGTTCCTGCTTGTAATACTATGTGGCATTGGTTACACTTGGTTCCAGTGTGTTTGAGACTGTCACTGTTAAGCCATGCCACTATTGGAGATGTTGCTTCACATATCTTTAAATCGTTGAGTTACATACAGACAGTAAGTTCATTTAAGTTGAAACACTTTGGTGTGACATGTTTCTCAAAGCATCTTTCAAATATCACAATATTATCTTGAGAGCAATAAACAACTGAGGCAGGTAGAGAATGGCTGCTGAGGCACTGATCCTGAAGCTCCCTGAAGTTGGGACGGGCTGAATTCCAGTAGTGAGCAAAATGGTTGTTGCCATGCTTGTGGAGTTGTGTGAAGGAGTGGGGCTAGTTGAGTTGCTCTCAAATGTCATTGTAATATTCGGAAATGATGTTGTGTTCGATGAAGTTGACTACAAATGAGAAAAATAACATGATTAGCACCATTGCGTACTTCTTTACTTTTGTAACATAGACTGATACAGATTCATAATTTCATACTTCTTCACTTTTATCAAAAATGCTGAAAGTTATTGCTGAGTGTGTTAAATCAGCAGGTAATCAATGTTTTTTGGTTAGGTTGTTGTCCCTCCTATTACCTTCAAATTCACTAACATTGTTTATCTTTGGGGTCCATTTGACATCAGCAATTTAAACCTCCAGAAAATGATTCTGGTTTGCTTGCTACTTAAATAGCTTCATCATCATCTGTCTCAGGCACATTCTCCTCTGTCTCAGGCACATTCTTCTCTGTCTCAGGCACATTCTCCTCTGTCTCAGGCACATTCTCCTCTGTCTCAGGTACATGCTCCTCTGTCTCAGGTACATGCTCCTCTGTCTCAGGTACATGCTCCTCTGTCTCACACAGAGTCTCACACAGAGTCTCCTTTGTCTCAGACACATCTTCCTCTGTCTCAGACACATTCTCCTCTGTCTCACACAGAGTCTCATCTGTCTCAGACACATTTCTCATCTGTCTCAGGCACATTTCTCCTCTGTCTCAGGCACAGTCTCCTCTGTCTCAGGCACAGTCTCCTCTGTCTCAGGCACAGTCTCCTCTGTCTCAGGCACAGTCTCCTCTGTCTCAGGCACATTCTCCTCTGTCTCAGGCACATTTTTTCTCTTTCTCACACACAGTCTCCTCTGTAAAAATTTACTCCAAAGAACACCGATGTATACAACATGTGTACAGGACATTGAAAACATTTTATAATGAAAATTTTATGTTTACCCAGAAGACATCATTAAGTTAGAAAAAGTCATTAAATATGAAGGAAAAAATTGTCAATCACATATTTAAAAACAGTAAACATTAAATGGGATCAAGTTGACCCCATAGATAATAGGAGGGTTAACTTAATCTTAAACATATGAAATTTGAACCACATTAAGACTGAAACTCTTAAGGTGAAACTATGATTGATTTATGTCTCC
>BRDA01046088.1:1486-14210 GCA_036984385.1 Crenuchus spilurus
GTGTTTGTACAATTTTCAACAATCACAAGTCATAACATATGTAACTACAAACAGGACTAAAAAAACATTACAGTAACAACATTACGAAAACGTTATGACATACAGCGTCAGTACGGTTATTTCGATAAAAAATAAACTAAACTATCTCATCATATCATGTGGACACAAACTAACTCTGTTCTACTTAAACTTTTATTTATACATTAAAGAACAAAGTTATGAAATGTGTTCATTATTACAATGTGTACTATACTACTCTATCAAATCAAATAAAAAATAGCTTTATTGGCATGACTGCGACATACAGTATTGCAAAAGCATTACAACAATGACATTACAAAAAAATCAGGACAAACATCAATGTATACAATACTGAACACTAACAACTTTTAACATGTTTGTGACAGAAAAAGAAAATAGGGTAGGGTGCATGTCTTGTTTGGGGTAGGATGTGGGGTGTGGAAGATGATTCTTAATTTTTTAATTTTTGAAGGAGAAAATGCATCTCTGTCTCCACCTCACCTGTCCTACAATGATCACACAGTCTCTGGTCTCTGGGCAGACAGGACTGTTTATATCTGCCCATCTCTATGGCCAGGCTGTGATCACTGAGTCTGTACTTGGTCAGGATCGGTCTCTGCTTTGTGTGTCTGACAGTCAGGAGATACTCTTCACATCTATACTCTGTTTTTAGAGCCGATAACAGTCCAGTTTACTCTGAGTTTGGGGTTCTTTTCCCCAGTGTTCTAGGTAATCTGTCTGACTGTGTCTGATGATGTGACTGATGTTTAGTTTGGGGGGTAAAGCAGTGCTGGACTGAGGCTGCTGTCTGTTAGGTGTTGGGAGGTTAGTCAGCCTCAGGACCAGCTGACTGAGGGGACTCTTCTCAGGGTTCAGTTCTTGGCTCTATAGAGCTTTAAAATTAAGTGTTTCTCTAGGACTCATCCTGAGGTGCATCCAGAAATGTAGAGATATTTTTTGGATGTTTATTAATAGAGGTAATCAGCCTAATTCTGCCCTGCATGCATTGGTTGGAGTTTTCCTTTGGACTTTTAGGATCATTCTGCAGAATTCTGCATGCAGGGCTTCTGTTGGATGCTTGTCCCATCTGCTGTAGTTGTGCTGACTGAGTGGACCCCACACCTCACTCCCATACAGGGCAATGGGCTGGACCACACTGTCAAATATTTTACACCAGACTGAGATGGGGATGTTAATTTTGTAAAATCTCTGCATGATTGCGTACATCGCTCTGCAGGCTTTGTCCTTTAGTGCGTTCACTGCCTTACTGAAACTCCCAGATGCAGTAATGATGAGGCCGAGGTAAGTGTACTGCATCGTGTGCTCCAGGGCAGTGCTGCCCAGAGTGAACGGGTACCTGTGTTCCTGACATCTGGGCTTCTTCTGGAAGATCATAACTTTTGTCTTCTTCATGTTCACTATCAGGGCCCAGTTCTGGCAGTACTGTTCCAGCAGGTCCAGGTGCTGCTATAGAGCAGGAACTTCCCTTCCCGGTCCTGTAGAGCGAGTCCAGGAGCTGCAGACTGTTCCAACTGCTCCGCTAACTCATTAATGTAAATATTAAACAGTGTAGGACTCAGACTGCAGCCCTGCCTCACTCCTCTTTTCTGACTGAAGAATTGTTTTTTTCCAATTTTTACGCCACATTTGTTTCCCGAGTACATTGATTTGATAATGTCATAGACTTTACCCCACACACCGCTCTGTAGAACTTTATAGTAAAATCCTTCATGCCAAACTGAGTCAAAAGCCTTTTTTAAATCTATAAAACGGGCAAAAATGTTACCGTTTTGTGTCTGATGCATCAATCAATCTGATTCTTGCTCAGGGCATCGTGCTCGTGAAGGAAAGTCAGAATTCTGTTATTTAAGATGCTATTAAACACCTTCCCCAGATTGCTGCTCACACAGATGCCTCTGAAATAGTTTGGGTCCAGTTTGTCTCCGCTCTTATGGATCGGGGTTAGAAGTCCTTGACTCCAGATGTCAGGAAAGCATCCTGAACTCAGGACAAGGTTGAATAATTTGACCACTGCCCTCTGCAGCTCAGGAGTGCTGTGTTTTAAGTATTTTGTTCCTGATACTGTCAGGGCCACAGGATTTTTTAGATTTTAATGATGAGTTTTTGAGCCAATTCTTGTGTTATTGGATAATTGAGGGGGTTCTGGTTGTCTTTGATTGTGCACTCTAAAGACTGTAGTTTCTGCTTTATCACACTGTAGTTGGAATTGAGATATTTTGGAGGTATTTCTTGTAAAGATTTCTTGTAAAGTATTGTAAAGATTTTCTAAATGATTTTTTCCAGATGTCGCTGTTTTGTGTTGGTATGTCTTGTGGTTTTGTTGTGCTCAGGTTATTCCACATCTCCCAGAAGTGCTTCTGTTTAATCGACTCTTCTATGTTGCAGTTTTGTGTAGGTCTGTTTTTTTTTTTTTATTATTTTGTGCTTTGTTCTCTTGGTTCTCTGGAGCTCAGCCAGAGAAGATGTTGTATGGAAGATGCTGTTGATTTGTTTCACAGTGAGATTCACCCCATTCTTATTATTTTCAAAGTGGAAGGTAATAAAGTCAGTGATTTTGTTGGTTATGATGACTGACTGAATTGCATGAATGAATTGTTCTGAGCTGTCTGGAACCCATCTGTAGGTCTGTGAACTGTGAACAGCTTACTGGACTCTGCTGCTGTTTGTTTGGGTTGATGTGACTATTTTAGGTACACATTAATTTGGCTGTGGTCTGATAGAGTTTGCTGTATGACCGTGAACACACTGAAGGAGGATGGCTCTATGTCAGTAATGGCATAATCAACTACAGTCGCAAATAAGGAATGATTCCATATTTTTGGGACAGCCTCCTCCTACCTTACTGTGTGTAACCTCCAGTTAGTCTGCTAAATTTTGCTTTCTTCTTAAGTTGTTTTCTTAAGGAATTTAATATAAAAAAGCAAATAAACTTTCAGAAATAGTCATCAAGGATGTAATACTACTGTTTTTAAGTAATTTCCTCTGTTTCTCACCTTAACCCTAACCTGAAGCCTAATCCTAACCTTAACCCTAACCCTAGATTTTGATGATATTTTCAGGAGCTCATATCATTCTCTCACACGACACTTCTCTATCTTTATAGTTTTTATGTGCATACAATATTGTGAATATTGAGTATTTATGAATATAGTGAAAATGTATAGGATATTTATTCAGTGTTTGATATATGCGAGATGATCAGTGGAGCTGAGTTTTTACCTCCATCGATAAGACCAGGGCTGAAGAATGGATAGAGTTTCTCAGTGAAAGACTGACCAGTGAAAGAGTAGATATGAGATCTGGTATCCACATCATAAAAGGAGACCAGACCCTCATCATAATCCACAAACACCCCCACCTTCTTGATCTTCTCTTTCAGAGAGAGGAGGACTGAGGGACCAGCAAAAGCTTTATACTGATTCTCATTCCTCAGAGCAACAGTCCAGAATCCATTCTGTGGGGTCAGTGGAACCTCCCCCTTCCTGTTAATGGACTCTCTGACTACTCCTAAGTACCACTCAGTCTTCCCCCTGACCTGCACTTCATAGTAAAATCTCTCTGAAGAGAATCCCTCCTTTCCCAGAACATTAATATAACGGGTGAATCTCTTTGGGTTGTCTGGAAGATTCTGTTCTGTGTCTCCATGTGTCACTTGTTTTCCATCATCAGACAGGATGAGATAACAACAAGCTGTGTCATGATCCAGAGTCACATCCACTGAGAGAAACATACAATGAATTCATCATCCTGATTATCAATTTGGGTAAACTTTAAAAACATGATGTAAAGGAAATTTAGTATTAGCTTGCTGTTACTTGCTTATACAATCTACATGAACAGAATATGGTTGTATTTATTTTATTAATACATAAAATAAGATTATGTATATGCAAACATAGTCTCTGTTGTTTGTTGTACTAAATACATATAATATATACTATAATACAGGGTCAATCAAAAATAGTGATAAGGTCATTCCACCGTTGTTTGGAAAACAGTGAGTTTGGGACTTCATGTTCAGACAGAGAAACGGTGTCCATCAAAAATAATTACTGTAATGTAATAATTGCCAATCAACAGCCAACTGATCATGCATTAGAGGCATGGTCCGCTCATGAAGGCTTGTCACATCCCTACCTGGCCCTCATCCACTTCCTGGTGTTTTTTTGTCATGTTTCCACCCCGTTATGTCACATCATTGTTCTAGTTTATTCCCTCACTTGTGTCTAATCACTGCCCCTATATAGTCTCCTCTTTGTATACTTGTCATTGTCATTGTCAGTCATTGCATGTAGCAGCATTGTGTACACTGGTATTTTGTGAAGGTTTCTACAATAAACCTGCCTATCTTGGATACTACTCCTGCCTCCTGTCTCCACATCTACATCAGCGTGTTACAAGGCTGCATGGCTATCATATTTTAGAATTGTGTGCATGCAAGAAATGTATCAATCAGCAATTCACACTTCCTTTTTCTATTACGTCCACCTGAAAATTTAGGTATAAACACCTAAAAATGACCTCAAAATAAGCACACCTCAGAGAGAGAGGGCAAGCAAGCCTCTTATCTCTTTATCTAGTTAAATGTGTTCTTCTATTTTCCTACTAATGAAATATTTTCCATTCAGCCCACATTTTTTGTAGAATTGCCATGACGCATGGTTAATGGAAAACAAATACAAACCTGATTCCAAAAATGTTGGGATACTTTGTAAAATGTTAATCAAATTGTATGAAACCGAATGCAATAATTTGCTAATCTCCTAGATAGCTGTATTTTATTCACAATAAAACATAGGAACAGACATGTTGAAAGTGATGCATTACTTTGTGACTTTGATTATTCTACATTTATAATGCATATCAAAAGTTTCAAAGAATCTGGAGAAATGTCTGTGCAAAAGGGACAAGGCCAATGGTTAATATTGGATGCTCCAGATCTTTGTGCAACACATTAAAAAAAAGGTATTATTCTGGAATGGAAATCACTACATAGGCTCAGGAACACTTGTTTTGTGGATTGCACAGCAAATTTTTGCTATGATTTTACAAGATAAATCTGTATTATGCAAGGAAAAAGCCATATGTCAACATGATATATAAATGCTAATGTCTTCTCTCGGCTAAAGCTCATTTAAAACAAACTGAGGCAAAATGAAACTGTACTGTGGTCAGAGGAATAAAATTTTTTAACCCTCTTTAGAAACCATGGACAGTATGTCCTACAACAGACTTAAGAGGAGAGGGGGGCATCCAGCTTGTCAGTGCACAAAGCCTGCATCTTGAACTGTATGGGGTTGCATTAGTGCCTACAGCATGGGCAGGCTACACATCTGTTGAGGTATACCATTACATATATGTTCCCATACAGACAATGTCTCCTTCAGGGAAGGCTTTGAAAGACTATGCTAAACCACATACCACATCTATCACAACAGCATGACTTTACAGAAGAAGACTTCAGATACTAAACTTGAATTGCTTTCAGGCCAGATCACACTTGGCACATTCTAAAATGGAAAAAAAAATGTAGCAAAGAAGGCCCAGGACTATAGTTTCAAAGCTAAATACAACAAGAATGGGACAACATTTCTCTCCCAATTTCTCAAGTAATTGGTCGCCTCACTTCCCAAATATTTACAGAATTAAGAGATGCTACATAATTGTAGTGTAATGGTGCACAAAAAGCATGTAAATTAACACAGGTTTATGAAAAATAAACTAATATAATCAACAATGAGAGTGTGGCTCCCTCAGCCCATGTCTCTGGTTGGCCCTCTGTTTTATTTAGCTGCTCCTTTTGTTTATTGCTGAGAAGCCATACAAGCTACGAATGCCACACAGGCTGGGATGCCAAACAAGTGTAATGCTTCTATACCAGGCTATAGTGAACTTACCCACTTGGCGAATTGACCAGTAAGAGCCCTCTGGGTTCACTAACTCTACAAAGGCTGTAGGTTAATACTTTCACCCTATATCTAAAAATGTCAGGTTGAATAAGCAGGGAAAGAGTAAGATATTGGTATGGTCTCTACAGGGGTGCTGTCAGACTCAGTACAAAAGTCATGAACCCAGACACGAGCGGATAAAAAGTAAAATGTAATTTTACTTAGGATTAGGGGAAACAATAGCAAACATACCACAGAAGACTACAGAAGGCAGCTAAGGAGGCAATACTGCCAGTAGACAGATCACAAAGTCAGTAAAACCAGTATTAAACACACGGCAAAACCATCCAAAAAGGGCTGAGGCAAGACAAAGTCAAAATACTAAGCAGAGAGATCAAAAACCAGGCAAGGAGACTAAGGCAAACTAAACACAAGGGCTACGGCAAAAGCGAGGTCGAAAACTAAGGCAAAAGATCAGTAATACGAGGACAAACAGAGAATAAAGGTAACGCCTTGTAAGGCACTAGGATAAGTGGCAATACTTCGCATTAAAGCAGTGTTTGGTGGAGGTTTAAATAGTGTCTTGATAATGAGCGTCAGCTGTGCACGTTCAGTACTCAGGTTAGGTTGACCTTTGGACTGCGCGCTAAGTAGCAGAGTGAGCACGCCTCCCATGCGCTGTCTGTTGGGAAGTGGAGTTCCTGACAGGTGCACAGCTGCTCAGCCAGTCTGAAAGGTGTCTCTTGCAAGACATGGACACAATTTCCACTGCAGATGGATTTTATACCAGGAAGATATATGCTTTTCCACTCTACATGGGCACCATCTCCCAAGATACATCGAGACAGCAGGTCAGCGTCTGTATTAGTTTTTCCAGAATGGTATTCAATGTCAAAGTCGTATGTCTGCAAGGCTGAAAACCACCTGTAGTGTTCAGCTTTGCTGTAGTCAAAACATAGGTGAGGGGATTATCTGTCCTCACTGTGAACCGGGTGCCATACAAATAATTGTGGAATTTATCCACCACCACCCACTTCAATGCCAAGAACTCGGATGAATGTGATAATTCTCAAAATTGCTTAAACCTTGACTGGCAAAAGCAACTAGCCATAACCATTCTGGATGTTCTTGATTCAGTACTGCTCCAAGGCCACTTAAGCTGGCATCAACATGCAAAATGAAAGGTTTGTCTGAATCAGAAAAGGCCAATACAGGAGCCTGTGTAAAGTAATGTTTGATCTATTCAATTGCCTTAGTGCATGCATCCATTCATCTTTGTCCAAATGGCTCGGACTCCTGTGTTTGATTTTCTTTTTCTCAGGAGCATAGCCTCAGGTCTATTTACTTTTTCTGAGGAGCATAGCCACAGGTCATATTATTCAAAGGCTTAACAATGGAGGAGTAATTGGCAATAAAACAGTGATAGTTCCTGCAGAACCCCAGGAATAACCTCAAGGACTTAATATCATGAGGTTTAGGCCAGTTGCTAATGGCTTCCACCTTTGATGGATCTGTGGCAACAACCTCTGCAGACACAATATGACCCATGTATTTGATGCAAGGCTGACAGAACTGGCACTTGTCCAGTGAGACCTTAAGTCCAGTTTCTTCTAGTCTGTCCAGCACCCTAATGAACCTTTCCTCATGGTCTTCTAAGGTTCTTCCAAAGACAATAAGATTATCAAGGTACACTAAGACCTGAAGCAGGTTCATATCTCAGACTACCTTCTCTATAAATCACTGAAAGGTTACGGGAGCCCCAGAAACACCTTGTGGCATCCTCTCAAATTGGTAAAAGCCTAGCAGACAAATGAATGTGGTCTTTTCTTTGTCTTCTTTGGCTACTACGATCTGGTAATAACCACTCCTTAGATCAAGCACCGTAAAGCACTCCCTACCTATCAGGCAATTCAAAGCATCATCCACATGGGGGGTGGTGTACTGGTCTGAAACTGTTCTGCTGTTCAAGGTGTGGTAGTCTACACACATATGGACACTTCCATTTTTCTTCCTTGCAACAACAATTGGTGAGGCACAAGGACTTCTGGACTCCTTTATGACTTCAGCTGCCAGAAGGTCTTGAATATGTCATTGTACATCGTCAATATCTGCTGGTGCCAATTGTCATGAACATTCATGAAGAGGATGAATGTCATTTAATCTAATACGATGCTCTGTGTCTTGGGCTAATCCAACATCCCACTCTTCCAATGAAAAGAAAAGACTCTGGTCCTCTTAGCTAGTTTCTGCTTGAGCCTCTTTTTCCAGTATTCTGGAATAGGCAAGTCTGCAAACTGGAAGCACTCAGGGTCAATTCTGCCAGAGGTAGTCATTGTCAGGGCTGGAGTATCAGTGTTGGTAAGACATAACTGCCCTTTTACAGTCCCTGCTTTTACAATCACTTCCTTTGTTGACTCATTCTCAAGAGCAAATTTAAAGTCTTTGGCCACTATGGCTGAGGAAGGGACCACCATTGCCTGGAACAAAACACCTTTTGGAAGAACAAGAGAGTCACAGGCTTCAACTAACAGCACCCCTTTTGTAAAGTGTTGGGTAAAGTTCACACTGCATTGTACACAGTTGGTAATACAGGGGGAAATGCACAGTGGTTCTGGTCGATTCCAAATAACATGATCTACAGCAGCATCTTGACCACAGTACCCTACACTGGGAGGTGTTTTGATAGCCAGTGTAAAAGCATTGTTTAAGGCCAAGGCAGGGGCTATGTCAAATCCTTATAGAGTTGGGCCACCCTCTGATACAATCTGGCATTTGTTTCAAGTATTGGTGTCTGATATAGGCTCCTCTACCCTGGACACAGCAATGCCAACACAGAAATTGTCTCTTGTACTCCAAGTTCTTTGGGGAATTGTACATCCACCACAACATACCACTTATACAGGTAGCTGGACCCACTAAGACCCCACACAGCCAAACCAAACACTGGTTGAATTGGAACATTGGTTAAATGCTGTTGGTACCACTCCTCAAATACGATAGTGACCTGTGATCCATTATCTAGAAGCTTACGTAGGGAACTGAGTAGTTTTCAAATGACTTTCTTTTCATCCTTGGGAGCCTAACATTTTGAGGCAATGTGGCCATCTTCTCCACATCTATAGCAGAAGTAATCACCTGAGATGTCATGCTGCTGACTTTTTCCTGCTGGTGAATGGGTAGTAGAGGTAGCCACTTGTAAAACTGCAGTGGATGCTTCTGGCTCTGTCTTTTTTATATCACACATGTCCTGCTGCAGTTTTTTAAGTTGCTTTCTCAAATTTGCTAACTCTAGACTTTCATTGTCTGAAGCTGATGGTGACTGGATGTCACCAATTCACCTTCTGGGCAGAAGTTTGGTCTTGACTGTGATGCGAGTTCCTTGAGCTGGGTTTTTACATCTTTGAGCTCTGTTTGAAGGCTCAGCACCACTGACTGGTCAGCCTCTGTAATGTTAAGTTTGTACTGGCCGCACTGCAGTGTTTAATTGTCATTGTGAAGCCAGGTACTCTTCCTCAACTCAGATTTCTCCAAAGAGTTCCAGGAAAGTTGGAGGGTTATTTTTTTTCTTTCTCTCAATCTCAGCTGGACTAGTAGAAGGTCTGATGCTACTGCTCCTTGGAGGAGCTGCTCTACATGCACTCTGTCTGTCATGTGAAGAAAGGCCTTTAACACCTTGGTCAGTGATATTTCTAATCATCGTAAGAAGTCAGATAATTTCTCACCAGATTTTTGTTGAAGTCTTTGGCTGACTCTGTAGATCCAAAAACAGTATTTAGTGCATCCAGATAAGTCTAGACCTCACAGACTTTATTACTTTGAGTGCGGGACACTTTAACACTTTCCATAATTCTGCACTTTTCCTTTCTTTTTTGCTTTCTTGCTGCACTTTTTTTCAGCTTGGGATCAATCTTTTTGCACTCACACAGAACTGCCAAGCTTTGTGTTTTGGCATCAAACGACCTCACTTGGACACACATTCTACCCCAACATCTGACAGTGTTCATTAACTCCTCTATCTGTCCTATAGCAAACCAACAATGAGAATATCATGGCTCAGATCCAATTCTTCATCTCTGCACCAATTCTTTAGATGGCCTTGAAACTCTGTATAGAGCAAGGGACATCCTTTTACAGTGAGGCCCAGCCACTAAATTAGTATATCTACTTTGTCAAAGGTTTATAGAAAGCTACTAATGAACTTTATCTACAGCTACCTTTTAGAAATTAGCCCTAAACTGATCCCAGCATTGCCTCCATTTATGTAATACTCCTATACCAGGCTATAGTGAATTTACCCACTGGGCAATTTGACCAATAAGAGCGCCCTGGGTTCATTATCTCTACAAAGGCTGTAGGTTAATACTTTCACCCTATTATGTAATGGGCAGTGTTTATAGTTCCCTTACTCTGGATTTCACAAAAAAGAAAAGAAACCACACAACCTAAAGATAGTATAGCAGGTAAATGACTTGAATTTAATAGACCCTCAATAGAGAAAAATATAGGACCAATGCACAATAAGTATATAATGTATATAATTAAATTATATAAATGTATAGAATTTAACCAAATATAACAATTAATATATATTCACTTTATTTGAAATACCAAACCTTTAAATCAGACCACTCAATTTGTGCTACACTATTGTTTAAATTGGTACAAGTCTTAGAACTCTATTAATAATAATAAATTCAGACTCTATAACCTTGAATTGGGTAGTGGGCTCACACACGCACACATATACACACCCCAAGTTGGCATTTAAGTAGTTAATCCCTCATTGCAGGTAGGGTTGCCACCTGTCCCGTAAAATATGGAATCGTTCCGTATTTGTAAATTAAAAGTTGCGTTCCATATTGAACCGATATGGGACGCACTTTCTTTCGTATTTTTATCAAACCACCTGCTTACTGGTTGCTGCTGAAATGGTGGACAAACAGGTGATATCTTGAACTTGGTTGGACATGATAAAGCCTGGTTTAGCCAACCAAACTATGTTCAGTATTAGCTATTTCCATGAGGCTTAGTGCTATCCTGGGCTAGGCTAGCAATGCAATTTAGTGAAAGTCAACTATGAGTGTACAGCAAGGAAGTACTAGTGAAAGCAGAACATTATAGTAATTTAAAACACTTTACAACAGCACATTTACAGTTTAGCATGTTGTTGAACTGACAACACAACTGACTTCTCTCAACGTTGCTCTGTCCTCTCGACCCGTCCCTTTTTTCTTTCTGTGCACCACTACTCCCACAGTTACAATCATGAGACTCAATGAGATGAAATAAAGAGGAAAGAAATACAAAAAAAACTAAACAGGGCCTGTGCAGTATTAACAATTGTAGGAACTATTCAGATAAGTAAAATAATTATCTCTAATAATTTAGCTGGGTTACACCAGCTATGAATGCCACACAGGCTGGGACCCCACACAAACTTCAAATGCCACACAGGCTGGGAAGTTAAACAGGATATACATGCCACACAGGCTGGGATGCTAAACAAGCTACATAGGTAACAAATGGTGCTAAGACAAGGCTAGAGGCTAAAGCTAACAAACAGTGCTGAGACAAGGCTAGAGGCTAAAGCTAACAAACAGTGCTGAGACAAGGCTAGAGGCTAAAGCTAACAAACAGTGCTGAGACGAGGCTAGAGGCTAAAGCTAACAAACAGCTGAGACAAGGCTAGTGGCTAAAGAGAACTAACAGCTGAGACAAGGCTAAAGCTTACAAACAGATATGCAATCATCTGAAATGCAGAAGATGGCTCTATTAATGCATACAAAGCACAACACTATCAAGTAATAAATGACGGTCCAGGCTTGGCTTATGTAGTCATGCAAATCAGAATCTCAGTGGGAGACAGCTGAGAGAGGAGTGGCACATGAGTTCAGAGGAGTGGCAAAGGAGGATCGGGGAGCATGACAAGTACATATGTCCTTGTCACAGCTTTTTGACATGTGTTGTTGCCATTAAGTTAATAATGTTTCAATAAAGGGCAAAATGTATCACTTTCAACATCTCACGAATTCTATGTTTTGTTGTGAATAAAACATGGACAAATCATTGCATTCCATTTTTACTACAATTTGTATAGATTTTTGGACCTATTTTGGAAATATAGTTTAAGATAACACTGAAAATAATGAAACTTTAGATCATTAAAAGCAGAAGGGAAGTTATTTTTTAATAAAATTTTAATGTATTCAAAATGAAGACAGAAAAATTACACTGTACCTGCATACTGCTGAATCCTCTTCAGTTCAGCATTGACTAATTGCAATACAAAAAAATATAAATTATATTTTATGAAGGTTCAAATATAGATGTAAATGACACAAACTTTTTCATCGATTTTATCATCAGTATTAAATATGTTTTTGCCCATGGTTCCTTTTGTCATATAATATTTCTGTGTATAAATCATGTTGAATATGAAAGTTTCTCACCTGATTCTTTGATCTTCTCATTAATAGTTTTAGTGAGTTTCTCATTCAGACTCTTCTGAAGATCAGACAGAGCTCTCCTCACAGTCTCTACAC
Organism: Crenuchus spilurus; assembly: GCA_036984385.1. Classification (NCBI taxonomy): domain Eukaryota; kingdom Metazoa; phylum Chordata; class Actinopteri; order Characiformes; family Crenuchidae; genus Crenuchus; species Crenuchus spilurus. The sequence continues at coordinate 13,959 of BRDA01046088.1, forward strand.
TCAGATGAGGGTCAATACTGATGCGAGTCCAGTTGTTGGTGTGTGGAGGTCTGCACACTGATGGGTAAATCTACAGTCCAGCAGGAGAGAGGAGAAATCCCTCAGCATGGACAGTGTTGTTGTGTGATGTGCTGCATTACCATTGAGCAGATAGAGGACACTGACCTGTAGGAGGTGGAGGTGGTCCTCAGTGTAGGAGAGCTGCTCCAGCTCAGTGTTTCTCCTCTTTAGCTCAGTGATTTCCTGCTCCAG
>BRDA01046095.1:0-11784 GCA_036984385.1 Crenuchus spilurus
TATTGGTACTTGGTATCGGCAAGTACTTAAATGTAAGTACTTGTACTCGTACTCGGTTTTAAAAAATGTGGTATCGGTGCATCCCTAGTTGTAACTGTAGTTATAAGTGTATTTGTAACTAGTTATAAGGGAAGTTATAAGTGTAGTTGTAAGTGAAGTTATAAGTGGTTATAAGTGTAGTTGTAAGTGAAGTTATAAGTGTAGCTATAAATAAAGTTATAAGTGTAGTTATAAGTGAAGCTATAAGTGTAGTTATAAGTGATCTACTTGGAGCTTTGTTGTAAAGTCCAACAACTGCAGGAAGGAAGGAAGTACCTGCAATAATGTTCTGAAAGAAGGCTGGTGATGATGAGGTTCAAGCAGCAGGATACCAAAACTTAACTTTGATCACACAAAGTAAAGAACACCCAGACTCTCTGGAGACAACACAGAATGACAGACAAGAGACAAGTATCATGGAGGGGCTTACACAATCATGGAATGGATAAGGGTTGTAAAGGCACAGGTGAAACGTGACATGATGAGACTGGGGGTGTGGACAAGACGTTGACATGATGTGACAGACAATAAAGACGAACAAAACAGTGAAACACAGACAGGGGGTGGGGCCAGAGATGCAGCAAGAGCAGGAAGATCACACATTCCTTCACACACTTTGGGTGAAGCAGCCAGTCACTGAAGAAGCTGCTCAGTGCTGTCAGAGACTCATGCATGGAGTGAGAGTCATTCTCCAGCATGGACGTTAATTTAGTTAGCATCCTCTTTCTCCCATCACCTGCAGCGAGTCTAGGGGACATCCCAGGACAGAGTGGGCCTTCTGAATTAGTTAGTCTAATCACCTCCTGTCTGTGGCAGAGATGCTGCTGCCCCAGCAGACCACTCAATAAAAGATGGCTCATGCCACTACTGCATCATAAAAAAAAAAAAAATAAAAAAAAAACGTCCTTGGGAGTGGTCCCTGCACTCTGAATGACCTCAGTCTCCTGAGCAAGTAGAGTCTGCTCTAGAGTAGTCTTTTTGTAATGAAAGCCACAGACTGCATATCTAAGTTGTTATGTTGTCTATATTGCAGACACAATTTATTATTAGTGCATTTGTGAGTTTTATAGATAACACTATATTTAGAATAGTTAGAAACCACATAATCAAGTCTTTTAGAGATTACTGGACAGCTCAGCTGTGATGATTTAGACATGCAGTTAGCATCATTCTAATTGGTGGTCATAAGCGTGTTGTCTACATTACAATTTCAGCTAAAAAATTTAATTTGCTCCTAAGATTTTTCTTCAGCTAAACTTTAGCAGGTATCTCACAGCACTAATTTTACATTGAATATTCATGATGTAGATGTGAACACTCAGCTGAGCAATCTTTGTTCATGTAAGAGCTCTTTGTTCATAGAGATGAAATAGAGGTTTTAACACATTCCACGGCTGCTTTATTTTGATTAATTAATGAAATTGCCATGTCATTATCATATAAATGGCAGGTCGCGCAAGTGGAGGGAAAAATGTGCAGCTCACTTGCATAGAAAAAAACTTGTTCTTTGCTTATTTAAGCTGCTCTCACAAATATCTAAAAATATATTTTGATTTCAACTATACAATTGAAAAGTAGACCCTTTTACAGTTTCCTGGTTATGTTTAGTTTTGTTTCTAGGATAAAATTTTGCAGAGTTATGTAAATGTTTTTGCAGAATTTCATTAATATCTTGCCGGTGGGAGCGCCATTCCAGAGGGTTAACTAAATTGCCCATATTAGCAGTCAGAAATGTATATGATGTTTCTTCATTAAAAACAGCAGCATGCAAAGCGTCTCAATGAAATGTCCTCATTCTAAATGCTCGTTAAGATTTTAATTGTGATATTTTGATCATTTTTCTTAAGACTATTTTTCTAACAAAGCTGAATAGGTTGACCTAAAGTGCTGTAGGCTGAAAGTGCATTGCTAAATGTTTAAAGGCTGGTTTGGTAACCTAAATCGTTGGGGCTGAACTGAGATAACATTAAATGGGTGGAGTTATAATGCTGTAGGCTGAATAGGTGGGGCTAATACTCTCTAGGTTGTCGTAGCACTTGCACAACATAAGCAGCCAAGCCATCTCACTGTAGAACATAACATACAATACCACTGAAGCTAAACGTCTAAGTTTTTTTAGTACTATTTGTTTGTTATATGCTTGCTCCATGGTTTTGATCTGTTTTTGACTACTCTCTGTTTTTACCTATGTTGTTCCTGTTTGTCTATGGTTATATGGTTTTGGGTTGTTTTTCGGATACAGAGATTTACCCTGTTTATTCAGTAAATGTTGCTTATATTTTTCTGCAATTTTCTGCCTCCTCTTGTTGCTATATCCACTCTAACACTAATAATAATGCCATTGACAACAAAATAATCCACAATAAGCATAAATTACAACATAATATTATAAACAAAGTAAGGTTAACAGAAGATTTACAAGTAAATATTCTTGTAGTCCTTTTGCCATCTATTGACTATTTCATTCAAATGTCTGTGACACCTTAGATACTCGGCTAGTTTCAGCTTCTGAAGGCAGACTATAGACAGACATTTTTGGACATTTTTTCTGAACATGACAACCATGTCTGCAGCAGCTCCTTCTAGCTGGTAGTCAGCCAGTTAACACCAGCATAATTAGAAGTACTGAATTTGGTCGTGTTTGTACTCGTCTGTGTATCCGGCATTTGACTCCCCAAATTGATTTTCTGGTCTCAACTGGAGTCCTTTTAACATTTAAACAGTTATTTTCTTATACAGCAGAGGAGGGATTAAACAGGACCAGAGTGAAATATACATTCAACATCTTTGGTTTATTTCAACCAATAACTGTAGAATCTGAAGGTAAGCAAATGAGAAGGCAGGGTACCCAAATATGGAGGTTGACTGACTTTGACTCTGGTCTCTCCTGAGCAGACTCTAGTTCCATTTGTGACAAGATGGTATTTTTTGATAGACTAACACTATCCATCTATATATACAGGCTATGGTGGACACATTAGACACTATTCTTATGTTCTGTATTGATCTCAGTTTTCAAGTCCTGAAAGAGCGAAAAGCAAAGACAATTTAGAAAAGCACCATAAAAATGTAACTGTAATTAAGTAGGCTGAATGGGCAGGGTTAAACTGCAGTAGGTTGAATTTGTGGTCATATGTAAATGTGTTAATGGCTGTAACATCACAACTTCATGAATTCAAAATAGACTGCAGTGTAGAGGTGGGCGGATCGATCAAAATAATAATATCGATACCAATGCTGGTATTGATATTGAGCAATACTCGTGTAAAAACATTGATACTCAAGCTTCTTTCTCTCCCGCACGCACTGACTGCTGTGCACACAGATTCATCAAAGTCTACTCTCTGTAAGAGAAACGATGCGCTGTGTCACACAGCACAAAGCAGCTTACCCTCCCCCTCTCATCTTTTGTTGCTGCACCGTCACATGGCTCAGCGGCACCAGCCAAACAGCCATGCAGCAGGGTTCACGCTGGCCGCTCGCCACGTCGCCAATGGCGAACTCAGACAGCGTGTGGCAAGGAAAACATGTCATCAGTACGCCACGCTGGCTAAAAGCAATTTTCTAACGAAAATCGAATTCGCGCTCAACATTTCTGATCTGCACATTCGCTTTGATTTGTACCGCGCATGTACATGAGCACGTCAGTTTTATTGAATTCATTGAATCAGAGTCGTTTTTAGTGAAGGATGAAAACTTTTGCACTTTATTGATTTATTAAATGTTTAATTGTTTGTTAAAAAGAAGTAATTTATGTTTTCCGGACATGCAGGGCAGTGTTGTGCAGTGTTGAGCGCCCAGGAGAGAAATGTTGAGCGTGGGAGGGCAGTGTTGAGCACGCAGGAGAGAGATTTGTATACACTATTGAGTTCATGTGCGTGCAAAACTCTTCTTGCTCGCTCAAAACATCGCGCACACACGCTCAGAATTGTGGCACAAATATAACAGCATAGTTCTCCCCACATGACAGTTGTCAGTACATCATGGTTGAATTGAAACTGCACTCAACATGGTTTGCACTCAACAAAATGTATGTAAGTAAACATGGTCAGAGTCACCATAGTCATACACAGTTATTCCCAGGCTTGTGAGAGACTGTCTCTGGAATAAATAAATAAGTCGACAAAGAGCTGTACACATGGGAAATTTTTTATTTTGAATTCAATTGTTGCTCTATATTTTCCATTTTTATCACTCTTATTTTCCCTACAGAGAGTAAATATCTATAAATATCTGTAAATATGATCAGAAATCCATTACACCAATGGATTTCTGATATGATGTACATGTACATGTAAGTGCCTGTGGCTAAGATTGGCTAACTGTGGCTAAAGCGTGGATACTGTGGTTAACTGTCTTCGCCACAGGTAGCTGTTAAATCTGTGGCTAGTCAAATCCTTATGTGGCTAAGAAAGTTTTAACCCCTTTAGCCACAATGGCTAACAGGTTTCATGAGCCAGTGCCAACCCTGCATGTAGGTAGGCTCAGCCTGGCCCGCCCACTCAGTGCTCTCATCGAGTCAACACGTCACAGTATGGAGAGAGACACCACTGGAGTATTGAAATGTCTGAGAGGAAAAGAAGTGCCATTTGGCTTTATTTTATTGCAGAAAATTAAACTACAGCAAGCTGTAGATTTTGCAACATAGCTGTGGGCCCTTAACATATTCTTTCTTTATTTATACTTTCTTTATTTAATTTCACTTATTGTTTTTATTTTTGTTTAAAGCCAGAAGTGCACTGAAGGGAAAAAATTCCTCATTCTTTGTATTATTTTCTTGTTATATTATTATTTGTATTATTTTCAACTTGTAAAAAAGAACAAGTTTGAAACTGTTTACAATATTTGTTGTGGTGTGCTAATTTTTTCTGTATTGTGGTTTGTCAGCTCTCTAACGTCAGAAGATTGTTTTAATTAGCTTTAAGTTATATTTTTTATACTCTTTATTTAAGAAAAAACGTAGAGAAGTGCACTGAAGGAAGAAATTCCTTATTTTCTATTGTTTGACTTGAAAAACAGAATAAGTTTGAAACTTTACAGTTTTTGTTGTGGTGTGTTAATTTTGTTGTATTGTGGTTTGTCAGCCCTCTACCTCAGGAGATTTTGTTTGAAGTTTTGTTTTGAAGAAGTTGTGTTTTTAACACTCAAAACACACACACACACACACACAAAAAGAACTGCACTGAAAGGAAGAAAATTCCTTATTTTTTATTGTTTTTCTTAAGAACAATTCTATTTGAAAAAAGAAACAAAAAAGAAAGAAATAGAAACAATGTCTAGTGAGGGGAGAATGTTTATTTTATTTTTGTATTGTGGTTTATTCTTTTCTACCTGAATAAGGATTTATTTTCCTAATATTAAGTCAAACTTTGTTTTGGTACTGTTCCATTGTTTCTAAACAAAAATGTTGTGATAAAGTATTTTGTTGTCATGTACAATGTTAGGTGAAATTCTATCCTAGGTCTTTTGAATCCTTTGGATCTATGAAGCTTAAATATGAAAAAGTATCGGAATTGGTATCGATATCAGCGATACTAGCCCTTAATTTACTTGGTATTGGATTGATACCAAAATTCCCAGTATCGTTCACCTCTACTGCAGTGTATTTTCTGAACTCTACATAATGAGTCATCACTGAACTTTAATTATGTTTACATGCAAAATGAAACTCACATTTCTCCAGTTTCTGAGCTTCTGGACACACTGTACTAGTCAAAAGTTTTGACACGCCTTCTCATTCAACATTTTTTTGTAAATGAAAAGGAACACATATCGAATCATGTAGTAAACTTAAAAATGTTAAACCAAAATATGTTTTAGATTTTAGATTCTTCAAAGTAGACACACAACTGATGTCTCAAACACATTAAGAGGCAAGAAATGTAAGTCATAAACTCTTGACAAGGCACAGCTGTTAACTGAAAGCCATTCCAGGTGACTACCTCATAAAGCTGACTGAGAAAATGCCAAGAAAGCTGCATCTAGGCAAGAAGTGCCTACTCTGAAGAATGTAAAATATAAAACATATTCTGGTTTGTTTAACACTTGTTTGTTTACTAAATAATTACTTATGTATTTCTTCATAGTTTAGATGACTTTCGTATTAATATACAATGTAGAACACTTTTAAATCATGAAAAACCACTGAGTGTCCAGAGGGTGTGTCCAAACTTTTGACTAGTACTGTAGATAAAACATCAAAATTCTAGATAAGACCATCTGATCTAAAGGAAATCAGATTTGTCTTGTTTTGATTGCAGATATGTTTGGTTTGCATGTTTACTTTATTATTATTTGAGTTATTAGGGTTATAGCTGAGATGTGCTGGCAAAAAATATTCAGTTGAATACAAAGCAGTTTGTAGAAGTCTCCATCAGTTGTGATAGCAGTAGTATGAAGTTAAGAAGCCAGTACTTCAGTTTCTCTAGAAAAGTTACACATGGATGGCTGAACGGTGGACAGTATTTTGATGGACATGCTCTCTCTCACATGCACACACACTTGAACGTGGAGAATGATGTTCGCTCCACTTTAGTAGACTCGAGTGTTTTCCTCAGGAAATACAGCACTCACTCTGGAGATGGTTGTGCTACATGTAACTTCTTTTTCACTTTCTTTTTCTTTTATTTACTTATTTACTGCTAGAACCTCTCTATCTGACTGCAGTGTTCTTGTTTCCATGGCATTGAGACGGGTGGCCCTTGCCCCTCTGTCTCCATTACAATTGCTCTCTCACAATTTCTTTTTTCTCTCTCTATCATGAAATGCCATTATATATCACACACCACACACACTGCCCACTGTATTCTGTACCACAGCTGATAGGCTATATAACCTGCTTTGTAAGTCATTACCTGTAGTCGTTACACAATATGGCATGGATGGCAATGCATTTTCCATCACAATGACACATGCTCAAGTTGCCGTTTTCTCTTTGTGATATGTTCTCCATATCTTCCAATGGAAAATAAAGCAGTTTAAAAAGAATACAAAGGCTGGAATTATATTTAAATTTGTGACTTATAGACAGCCTGGCCAAAAAAGGTATAATTTCCACAAGCTTCTTCAATGTCACATTTATTTTTGTGCCAAGTTGCAAGTTTTTCCTCAATATCTTGTACTAATGGTGGGAGATTTGGACCACTGCACAAAGTCTTCTTCAGTACAACCCAAAGATTATCAATGGGGTTCAGGTCTGGACTCTGTGGTGGACAATCGATGTGTGAAAATGATGTTTCACACTCCCTGACCCACTTTTTCACAGTTTGGAGCACAATATATCCTGGCTTTGGCATCTTGGAATATGTCCGTGCCAACTCCACGATCATCAACTGCAGCAACTCCAGATCATAGCACTGCCCCCACAGGCTTGTACAGTATACACTAGGCATGATGGGTGCATCACTTCAGCCACCTCTCTTCTTACCCTACCCTTCTGCACCCATCACTCTGGAACAGACTACATTACTTTCTTTTGTTGCTCCAGGGTCCAACCTTTATACTCTCTAGCAAATTGAAGCTGTTTTTGCTGGTTAGCCTCACTGATAAGTGGTTAAGTCCCAGTCCCAAGTTTTCTTCACATCGTGTTTGAGGAAATGCTCTACCTTTCACTATTAAACATATTCCTGAGTTATACTGTTTTTCTATGTTTCAACTTCACTAAACTTTTAAGTGATCGCCAATCAAGGTAATTTAAGATTTTTCTTCCGACCACATTCCTTCTTCGAAGATGATAAAAATGTGTTGGACAGTTCTTAATCCAATTTTAGTAGTTTCAGCATCTCAGGTTCAGTTTTCTCTGCATGATACCAATAATCAGACCTTCTGAAACAGATGCACATCTTTTCAGCAAGCACAGGATGTGTCTTTCAACATGGTTGTTTAACAAATGAGAAGCTACTCACTGCATTAGTTAGAGTTAAGTAACTTGTTGCCAGCTGAAACATAGTCACCCATGCAGTAATTATCCAATGGGAGGCTCTTACCTTATTTGCTAGGGATGCACCGATACATTTTTTAAAACCGAGTACGAGTACAAGTACTTACATTTAAGTACTTGCCGATACCAAGTACCAATAAGAGTACTAATAAATATCAATACTTACAATTAAAATGAATCTGAGCCTGTATGTGTGTCTTATGGCTCCAGTTAGATGTGTTTGTGATCTATTTAATCTAAACACCTAAGATAATGATAACAGATTACACATTTCCCCTTTATACACTGAAACATTCAAAAATGAAACATATCAGATATACATAATCATCACCGTTAGCGAACTAGCTAGCTACACTATGTTAGCTTACCTTTTTGTAAAGCTCGTGGTGGTGAGAACTGAGGACCTCTTGAGGTTAGTAGTGCTTTTCCTAGTTATTTTACATCCACAAACTTTGCTTTGTTTTGTTTTGTGTGGCAGCGAAAGTGAAATTACTCCATAAATCGCTTCTTCTTTTCCGTCGAAGCTGCGGCTGTGACGTCAGCACGTTGTGTTGTTAACACCAGACTGACTGACTGTGGAGCTTAGCGTGCTTTGAGGAAGTCAGACGTGCGGCAGGTTTACTTTAAAAAGCGGATTACTGGACAAAAACATTATTTTTGTCATTCTGTGACATTTTCGTTTCGTTTTTATTCTCCGACGAAAAGTCTAATACTTTTAGTCATAGTTTTCGTTTTAAAATATTAGTTTTTATTTAGTTTTCGTCTCGTTTTCGTTGTGAAAAAATGGTCGCCAACGAATATTTTTTGTCATAATTATCGTTAACGAAATTAACACTGCTTTTGTCACCTTCATTCACCTGGAAATACCTCCACACCGCTGACATAGCTGCTCCTTCTCTACTACCGGGCTGGTTAAAGTCACACTGCCGTTAAGTGGCTTGTACAGCTCGGCTACGGTACGTAGTCATCGTCTTCTTTTTTAAATTTTATTTTTAAATTTGATTTAATTTTATTTATTTATTTATTTTGCGGCGCAAACTAATGCTATCTGTTAGAAGGAAACGAAGCTCCCATCACACTGGTATCGGATCCTGTAGTATCGGAGCACTTTTATGAATACGAGTACAAGTACGCGCACGTGGTATCGGACAGATACCCAATGCTGGTATCGGTATCGGGGCATCCCTACTATTTGCTTAGTTAAATCCAGGTGGAGACCATTGTTTTGGCCAGGCAGTGTAGTTTAAATATATTAACACCCTGACATGTAGTTTCAAGTAGCAAACATGCTACTCTCTCTTGATACACTAATGTTTGTAATATCATGGTATTGCTTGCAGTTGCAAATGGCTTATTTAAAGGTTCACCCAGTGCATTTGGTGAGGAGTCATTGGCTTTGCCTGTGCAGGTCAGCCTTTGGTGGTAACTGGTGTTTTACTCTAAGGCCTGACTCAGCTTTACTATTTAAACAACCTTTTCACTAAATATCTTGCCCTTCCTGTTTTGTTCTTCTCTACTACCAGAGAGAAGACTTATCTCATATGTGTGTGAGTTTACTATGTGTGGTCTCCTGGCCGGTTCTCTTTCATCATTCTTTCAGTATCTCACTATATGAAACGTGCCCTGAATGACCAACCATGCAAGTACCTATGGCACCGTGTGTCACATATGGCTAACAGACCAATCAAAGCAGTGATATGGGAGAACCTATATAAATGGGTGCAAATCCCAAATTCACCATTCTCTATTTTTTCATGAACACTTTTCCTCAATGTAACTGTTTTTTTCTTACATGCTTGCAGTTCCTTGGTCACTGCACCCTCACTGTGCTATGCCTGCATGGGTGTCTTCCATGCCCAGGAAGCTCTCACATATGTGACCCCGCCAGGGAAAACCAGGTCAAAGTCATTCTTTTCAAAACAACTTTTTTGTGAATTTAAGTTTTGTTTTTTATCAAAATATGTACTCCGATAGATATCTGAGACTGTTATCTTCCATTTACAGCAATAATACCGAGTGGCTAAGTTTTGTCACTAATGTGAGACACGATATTTACACGATACCTCAATAAGTTGCCCAGTGACTTTGGCCTGGTTTTCCCTGGCGGGGTCACATATTTGGACAGCTGCGTTCACTGCCATGGCTTGCCAGTCAATAGACTGGAGAGATGGTTTTGCTTTGCTGCCACCACCACCAATCCACTCCTGCCACCATTTTACTCCTACCAATATCTCTTGTATACTGTAGATATTATGTGGAGCCTCATACTTCTTCTCCCTTTTCCCCCTGGTGCCAAAGGAGGAAACTTGGAAGAAAATGATGAACTCTCAGTCTCTTGCCCATCTCTTTGTCTCTTGCTCATCTCATGCACAAGCCAAATGATTCACCTAGTACTGCTTCTGACTTTCACGAGGTGTGTAAATGAGCAGCTGAAAGTTTGCACATTGCTTAGGTCAAAATATTTTAAAAGAAAAGGCTCCCTGGTCCTTTAACCTCTGCATAGCATTCTCTCCTCACACTCCTAGTATGCTTGGAGGAGCCACCTGGACAGGCCCTGTCACCAAATCCCTCCCTTCCTCAGCCTCCATCTTCCAGAAAATCTACAAGTCCTCTACAATGGGTGCCAGAGACCTTCATCTTCTCTATGCCTACCAGTTAGAGATGCTACAAGAACTAATGGCTCTGGACCCTGAACATATCAAGCTATGGAAAGGGAATCTCAGTGGTTTTGGACATAATTCTCTGCACCTTTCACAGCGCTATTCAGAGGTCATTCTCAACTCTCAACACTACCATCACCCTGAAGGAGCATTTTGGTCCTGTCATATGGCAGCTAAAAAAAACAAACGTGTGACACTTAAGAATGATAAAGCTCTTCTCTGTGCCCCCTCTCAGAAGCCAGTCCCACACCCTGCATTTACAGTGCAGAAGCCCCAGCTAAGGAGCCTGATTGGCCACCCAGGGCAAATAAAGCACTGGAATCAATCCCCTCCACTACAATGTACAGTATCATGGTAATTTCAAATTACCCATGACACAGATTATGTCCGTGTCCAAACCCAAACCATGATCCTACCACCAACATGTTTCACAGATGAGATAAGGTTCTTATGCTGGAATGCAGTGTTTTCCTTTCTTCAAAGATAATGCTTTTTATTTAAACCAAATGTTCTTATTTTGGTCTCATCCGTCCACAAAACATTCTTCCAATAGTCTTCTGGCTTGTCCATGTGACCTTTAGCAAACTGCAGATGAGCAGCAATATTCTTTTGGAGAGCAGAGCTTTCTCCTTGCAACCCATTGTTGTTCAGTGTTCTCCTGATGGTGGACTCATGAACATTAGCCAATGTGAGAAAGGCCTTAAGTTGCTTAGAAGTTACTCTGGGGTCCTTTGTGACCTCGCTGACTATTACACACTTTGCTCTTGGAGTGATCTTTGTTGGTCGATCACTCCTGAGGAGGTAACAGTGGTCTTGAATTTCCTCCATTTGTACACATTCTGTCTGACTGTGGATTGGTAGATGGTGTTGTAACCCTTCCCACCCACTCACACCTAATTCCATCCCAATAATTGACAACACCTCAAAAATCACCTTCAAATGATCTGCTAATCCTAAAGGTTCACAAACTTTTGCCAGTCACAGATGTTGCAGTTAGAGATGGACCGATCAGCGTTTTTGAGGCCGATTTCAATTTCCGATCCCTTTTCAGCGCGATCGGCCGATAGTCAATACCCATCGAGGGCGGGGCTATATGCCATGCAAATCTAGGAGCAGTTGTTGGCACAAGCAACACGAAATATGGTC
>BRDA01046097.1:2635-22253 GCA_036984385.1 Crenuchus spilurus
GACTTTTTGTTGATAACAGGCTGGATGGTCTTTTTTTATCTTTGGCCTGGAGCGATTTATAAATATTCATTTATTTCTTTCAATAAAGATCTGTAATACTGATTAATTTGACTACATTGTATGTTTCTACTTTGTGATGGTTCATCCCAGACATTTCTGAGCCGAGAGATGTCAACACCACTTCTGGATATAGTTAACATAAGGTTTTCTTTTTGCACAATAAAGTTTTAAGTGGCATTTGTGAATTTAACTCTCTAATGTAGTGCATTTGACAAAGCTTTGCCAAAGTAATGGCAATGTCTTTTTGTGTGAACATGTGTTTTCAGCTTAGGCTTGCCCTCTTACCCGATATACACTGAAATTCCTCCAGATTCATTGAGTTGTTTAATAATGTTATGCACTGCAAGAGCAGAAATATGTAAATTAATTAATGTTTTTTTTTTCTTTCAGGAACATTGTTTTTAAATAGGTCAGTTATTAAATAGGTCAAATGTCCAACTTTGCTCCTCAAAGACTTTTATAGGAAACTGCTTTTATACCAAATTATAATTGCAATCACCTGTTTTAATCACCTGCTTGCAATCACATCAGAATATTTTTTCCCTCATTAATAATCCTAAATTAGCCCCAGAATGAATGTACTGACAAATGAAGATGAGCAAATATCTCTGGAACTCATACTGACTGCAATATACTAATAATATACTGTAATACTGTAATATTCATTTTAAATATTGTCCAACTTCTCGGATTTTCAGTTGTATGTTTTCTGCACATAATAACATTTGTTTGTGTTGAAACAAAATCTAATTTTAAAATAAATAAAATGAGAATGTACTACTATACAATGTGCAACATTCTACAGGTTTAGGTAGATAGCACAAGATGTCACAGTTCTGTCATATACATCAGTATTAAATATGTGAATGTCAGTTATTTAGGGATGGTTCTTCCTATATAAATGTATATAATTTATTTTGTGTGAATTGACACCATGATTTGTATGTTCTCTAGATAATAACTAGCCACAAGCTTGTACCTCTCCCCACCAAAATCACCATAGTGGAACAATGGATCCACATATTTATAAATAAAACAAGACATTTTATTCATGGCTTTGTAATGTATATATAGAATAAATGCGAATGCTTCTTTTGAAATTTATTCTCCTGTCATTTACAAATGCAGTCCTTTGTGTGATTATAAAGGAGCTTGCTACAATGTATTAGACACATAATTAAGCAAAATACAGAGGACTAAGACCTTCATTTAGGCATTCCATTTGCTTTGTGCCCTATGTCCCCAGCTCCAGAGCCCTTTTATGAGAAAAAAATAATGATCACAAAAGCACTAGGCACAAGAGTAGAGGGCATTCTATCAGCGGATGTGCTGATATGGCATCACTCATCTGCACAATTGCACAAGGGTTACTAGGTTCAGGTTTTGCCAAGAGAGACAATGGCAAATACATCAGTCTGCAATTGATTAAACTATGTCAGTGTCAATAGAAGAAGAAACACAGAAATGAACACTAATCTATCACCCCATGGACCTGCACTAAAGGCATACGTCCCATCTTGATTCCTCTTCGATGAATACACTAATCTTGACTAGAAATCAAGCCATTACTGTCAATATGTTACTTATTGAAATGTAATTACAAATGTAATTTTTGTTTACACACCAAATTATATCTTCACTTGATTTACTTTTTATATTTAAAGTTTAGAATCTGCACTTCCAATTTTTCATTGTTTCAATGTCATGTGACAAGCATGACAAAAGTGTGCAAAAGACTGTAAAGCAAGCAGTACATAGCAGTAACTTTTTTTAAATCATATTTTACAATAAAATATCTCCTATCCTAATTACAATCACCAGTGTAGTAAAGGTTTAAAATCTATATTTCTGACTTTCACACAAGTGTTAGACCTAGAATTTAAACACAAGTTGCTCCTGTATTACTTTTCTGTCAGTCCAGTCAGTCTTTTTGTGGTTTTATATGCTTTGTAATTTCACAACTAATAGGTTATAAGAGTCAGTAAGTGCACAATGACAGTGTAACAGTATGACATAGACAGCATTAGTTCAGCTCTAATTTGGCAGCCTTCTTGAATTCCACAGTGGTTTCAACCAAAACAGTGCCATCTTGTTCAGGATTTGAGATCGACTCACTGATTCTCTGAAGCAGCTATCCATTTATTTCTATTGTGTTTTACATTTTTAAGTACACAAAAGTGCTGCAATAAGTATTGTAATGTGTTAAAGTAAAGAACATTTTTTACTGTAACAAAATAATGCTCAGCAGGTGGATGGTTATTTTAAGCACTTCACTGCCACAATTCGACACAGAGCCATTGTTCTTCATTCATTCCACTCAACATACCACTACTTCAGTTTCCTGGCCTGCAGATACTGACTTCTGTCACCTCTGCATATCTTTTTCTCAGTCCCTGGCCTCCTTTCAGCCATGGAGGTTAGGGATATTGCTTTCTTTATTATTTTATTGGGGAGGAGGCACACTTGCAAACCCACAACATAAGAACACAGTATGCTATGTTGAACACCATTCTTTGTCCATTTTCAGTCAGTGAAGTCATGTCAGTGAAGGTTTAATGAGGTTTTGAGTCAAAATGAATGTAGTCTCTTACTTGTAAAAACATGGAAGCTAGAATTGTTGTCTGCTGTCACTGGCCACACAGCCAGTAATCACTGATTCATTTATTCACACTGCAAGATAATGTATGAATGATGTGCTTTATTATGCAGCTACAAACATTTTACATTTAAAGTGACTCAAACTAATTTTGTTACAGCTGGGTCAGTCTTTTAATTGTCTCCCCTGAAAAGTTATTCTTTGTCTTTATGATACTACTGTTTGCATAAAATGCTATGATGTTGCTTTTTTAGAACAGACTTTTATGCCTTTGCCAATGGACAGACCTGAATTGTGAAAGAATGGACTATTTGCATGAATGGAGCCTGGAGAAGCAGCAGTCAGTAACAATGAACTACAGAGATATTTCCTGAAGAGGGGATTCGCTGTTCTACCAATGTACCATCAACTGAATAATGCCTTCTTAAAATATTCTGATGAGAAAAATGTTGCAGAACCTTAAGCAGTTATTGGTTGATAACAAATGCATATTGTTCTTTTGAATAACACGTTATTCATAAGCATTCTCCAGAGCATTATCAGTTATTCCAGGCATCTTGAGTACACTATTCGAACTAGGCAATGGCTGTGGTTTGCCAAGAACATTATTGGAATTAAGCTCAAGTAAACACTCTTATCGGGTATACATGTGCTTATCATTCTGGCAGTTATACAGGTCATGGTATAACAATAAGGCTATCAGACCTGGCCAACAGCCACTGACAATCCCATCCTAAAACATAACACTCTAAAAATGGTTCTCAAATGGTTCTGTGTTTGAGAGAACTGTTCTAAGATATGACATGGAATCTTCACATTTTGTGGAAGATCATTATTCTATAAAAATAGTTATTCTTCAAACCTTATTTGAAAAAAATGATCTTTTCTGCAGGACTCCTAGTGGACATTTCATCAGCAGAATTGAAATCAACATTTTTTACTTGTACTCTTACATAAAGGGTAAAAAATAACGGTACTTTAGAATGTACTTTATTAAGTATCACTAAATGGTTGAATAGCTTGAGGGACAATCTGGCACCTTATCATCTTTATTAGCTTGATTTTGTGGTAAGTACCCCAGCTTGTGATCACATTCGATCTCTCCTAAAAGTTCCTGTGTTATGTTGATGCTGATGGCACTGGTACTGAAAATTGTTGTGGAAAAGAGGATGAAGTTGTGATTTCTTTAATTTTGTGGATTTTTGTCATTCCACCTGTTACATTACAGGAAACCCTGACTGTCAAGACATATAGGTCCTAATATGGTAAAAAAAAAGTCAAGTACTACTCAAATATACTGTATTAACCAAACAAAATAATTTATTAATGAAAAAAGGCCAACTCATTTTACAAGTAGACTTATATTTTTGTTTTCTCTTTTGTGAGTAAGTAAGCTGATAAATTGATTCAAAAATACTTGTGGTTCTTTAAATCAACAAAAAAACTTTTTGGTCTTCTTGGACTTCAAAACATCTAGAAATGAATGTAAAATAAAATAAACAAAGAATACATGCTACAAAATATTTTGTTAGTGCTGTGAATGCATCCAAATCCTTTTGAATGCTTAAAAATGTATTGCCTTACCAATTTTACAACACTAAATAAGTCACAAAAAAAACTTTATAACTATAACTTTTTTCCATTTCTACATTTATGGGCTCTGCTTTACATTTTTCTGCACCACAGTTCCACATAACAAATAACATGTAAACACGTCCTCATGAGAATATAAATGCATGATGCATTAAAACATGCATTTTGTATATATTTACGTAAGTGTGTTTATTTTCATCATATGTGTTCAATCTTCTGTCTTCTTATCTTTAGTTTTACTCAGATTTCTTTCTCATTGTGTCTGTTTTACTCAGTTTCACACAGTTTTTATATTCTCTCATAAAAGACAGCAAGTTCACTTCATAATACAAGTAGTGCAGCATGTTATAAATATTCAAAACAAATGGAAAAATGCTGAGCTGAACAAAAGAGTCTCAGCTGAACTTTGGTCAGATTCTACAGGCTAGTTTTTGTTTGTTTGGTTGGTTGGTTGGTTGCTTGTTTTAGTATCATCTATTTGTTTTAATCAAGTAGAGCTGACAGAAAACTATTATCAATTTAAGTCAACTAATTATTTTTGAGGGTCAGTTTTTTAATGAAATCTTACAAAGCACAAAATATCAAAGAGTTATTAGTAATCCAAACATCTGATGACCTTAATGGGACTGAATACTTTAGAAAAGCATTGTACAATGTTTTGTATTCTTGGTGACTGTGTGAGGTTTGTACAACTGTAATAAAGAAATACACAAAATATATATTATAAAAAAGTGTATCTCAACAATCTGATGTGCACTGATGTGTATTTAAGAGCTTTTGCAATACTTCTAAAAAGATAGCTATCTGCATATCTTCACTGAGGAAACAGTTTGGTGTGAAATGGGATTTCTGTATTTACGTTTGGGTGGTCTTGCATGCTTATTCAAAAATATTCTAACTTTAATGACTGTATATGTGATTAGGCTGCATCTTCCTTATGGAAAGATTATAAACATCCACCAACTAAATCACTGCACCAGATCAACATAATGATGATACATTAATAATTCACTGTGAATCTTAGGATACACAAAATAGCATGAAAAAGCAATGTCTGCTAATGCATGCCTTTCTCAAGATAATGAAAAGTGTATTAATCACAATTCACCATGAGTCAAACATCAGTCACCACCACTACCCGTGTAAATGTCATAAATATGCATTTCACACTTCAGAAAATTTATTTTTGCTCACTTTTACAATGAAGGCATGTTCATTTTTAGCCTTCGGATGCTCCAAGTTAAGCTTTGAGTTTATGCAAAATGGAATGAAAAAAAAAGTAATAGCATAATTTTAAAAGAACATCAGATTGCAAGAGCACTGCCTGAAACAGTGTATATAAACACATAGGCTTTGAGCCAACTTCCATTGACTGAACTAAACCAGCATAGTTTGTGTGTTGCATCTTGCCTTGGAACTTCATTAGCTATTCAGCAGCATCCACTGCACACCACAACTTGATATTTAGCAGGATGCTCTCAAGTGAACCCTGTTTCTAAAAACAAATTGAAAAAAGGAGCCTTGACAGTTTGTAAGAAGGTTAGAAAAGCCTTCACAGATGGGTAGCATCCTGTCTTTCATCTTATTCATTACAATTCCCAGGTGCAGAAAGACTTCACATCCTTGCCCAGTCTGTTTTTACCATTAAATGATAGTGATGTAGGCTTGGGCTAGATGCAAAGTGTTTTTAAACAGGAATATAATGTATATAGGAATACAGTATAGGTTTATGTTCATTACAAAGTAAGATTCAATAAAAAGGCTTATATGTATATGTAGTTCAAAAGTGTGTGTTCATCTATTAAATTTGTACATTTTATATGATAACTTTTATTTCTGAAGAAATGTTTTTCTAGATATTTCAGATACTCAATCTTCTGTGACAGATTAGGACAGTGTCATTGCTTTATAGCTCAGTTTTGGTGTCTACCACAAGTTGTTGACAGTGAGTTTATAGGCTTTAGTGCAGTTGTTTTCTCTTCACCAGACATTGAGATATATGAATATTGTATACACACAACATTAGGAAATATTAGTTCATGAACAACCTCATAAACACTGTAAATCACTAGTCAGCCATTGTTGGCTAAACTGAGAAAGCATGCTTTGTGGAATACCACCAGGTTAATTGTAACCAAAACAAACTGCATTTGTATTTAACTTTTTCTGACTTAAGTATGCTTTACAAATCTATACAAAATATCTCACAGATAACAGTAGGATAAATCTTAGCTACATAGCAGTTAGAGAAAAGTGGAGATTGAAAGGAGGGGGAGAAAACAAATATTACAGATATTCTCTGGTCAAAATAACTTGGTAGTAAGCACATTAAATGATCTGCCACCTATGAAATCTAGTTTGAAATGTTGCAGAGAGAAAATATTAGTTTCAGCAAACCTGTGGAGGTATATGGGTGAAGATAAATCTTCAAGTACAACAGAAGGTCAAGACAATTAATTGTGCTACAATTTCTAATAAATTTATTTTTTGTTAGCATTCTGTAAAGATGGTCCAACCTGGCAACATTGTTGTAAAAGAATATAGTTGAGAGTGAAACATGGATGGGTCAGTTTGCAGAAATGGTCAAAAATGATCCAAAATGGCTTAACCTAAATGAACAATAGACCTCTGAGATTGTGTTGCATTTTGCAGTTAGCAGGGTGCCGATTTGTCTTTATAGGAAGGAAATGTGAATGTATTTAACAGGCACTGAATTCCAAAGCTAATGTTTGGCCCTGTGTAGATTTCCATTCCATCCAAAACATTGGATACTCTGAAATTCAAAATATGGTCACCACATCAATATCGCTTCCACCACTGCTACAAGCAGTCTGATACTTTAGCTAGTATGGTTTAGCTAGGCTACTAAAGGAATTTAATAACCACATCTGGCAAACTTTGGATTTAAAATGGACTATTTTGGCAATGCTACGAGTCAGTTAATTGTGTAGTAGTATTAGTCTGTATGTAGCAATATCGATATTTCACCTACTTAACAACCGAATATTCACAGTGATATTGAGATGGAAAATATAAACTGTGCAAAATGTATCAGCTTTGGAACATTTTTGTATATTGTGTAGTCTGGTACAGCCATTTTGAAGTACACTTTTACATGTTCCACAGGGAAATGCTTAGGTCTGGGATTCCTTCAACTGGCATGCCAGCAATTACAAAACGAGGACATGACTTCACATATCTATAGCTGAAGGATGGATAAGCAGTGTTTGCCAGAGACAGTCCCATGTTTCCCATTTATACAGTGTGTTTAATGGAATTCATTCAGCATCTCTGCTGGCAGACAGAGTTAGCCATAGTGCACATTATTACACTTAGAGGCAATCAAGAGGAAGGCAATGATGCGGAATGTTAAATATGTATTATTTCAGGCTCATGGATTTTAACATTATGGAGACCTATTGGTGAGGTCCAAAGTCCCAGATATGCAGTTAGAGGAAAGAGAGGACATTAGAGAGGAAGTCGAACAGACAGAACAATTCACACACAGATGAGTAAAGACCGACTAATAACAATAATCACATAATAGTCACACAGTAACACCAAGAGATGTGCCCATACAGGAAAAAGTAAAGACATTCCTAAACATTTAAGGCTGACACACAGAACAAAAAACCCTTTGACTAAAGACAGTTCAACAGAAACAAAAACAAAAATGCTTTCCTTTCTCCAGAGGTGGCTAATCCTCTTTTTTTTCCTTTTTCCTGGCTTGGGGAAGTAAGCAAATGTATGGTGTGTTTTTGGAAGCTCCTGGCTCCTCTGTCCACATCTGGTTCTTATATCTGCTGACCTCGTGTCTTCCACTGTATCCAAGAATGGCCTTCTCATTGTCAGAGCTCTCTGATGGGCTGGAACTAAATAAGCACGGCCATGATGGAAAAAAAACTGACACATGAGGCAGATTTTGGCAGGACAGGTGTTCAAATGGTCAAGATTAAAGCCATCAAAGTATTACTGAAGAGACATTTTGGTGCAAGTGTTTAGATGTGTACTGATATGTAATTACTCTTGGGAAGAGGATTTGGTTTCCTATTTGTAATCAGAAAGCATTTTGGCATATGTGCCTATTTAGTCTAGTTTTAAAAAATGTGATCATTATTTATATAGTGGAAAGAAAAGAAACCAGCTGTATGGACGTATCTCCTGTGTTACAAAAATAACATTTTGTTGTACAGAACCATATAAACTCTTAGACGTTTGTTCAAAATATCTATATAATTCAGTCACAGTAGTGTAAATAAAACCATACTTAGTGGTTTGATGTGAATTATGCAGAACCAGAGGTCATAATGTCAATATATTTTCTGTTCAAAAGCAGTAAACTTACATGTGTCTTGTGAGTTTTTAAATTTAATGCTGATGATGGTAAAATAAGGTCATTATTATTATAATTATTGGTACTATTATCTTAATAGTGTGCCCTGCCCTGTGCTCAGTGAAAAAATGGGGGACTCACCACGACCCTGATCAGGATTCAGTAGAAGATACTTGATGGATGGATAGTTCTTTTTTTGCATTATAACAGCCCACATGTAACTCATGAATTATTCAAAATACATTATAGGCCAAATAAAGAAAATAAAACAAAGTACTGGGAAAGTACTCATAACCAATACATCAGAATCAGAGTCACTTTATTCACCAAGGATGTACACATATAAGAAATTTGATTTGGTGAGAGAGCAACCCATGTATGGCGTGTTGCAAAACACAAAACAGTATTGCAATAGCTGTAATATCATCCAGTATGTATTACAACTGTGGACAATTTTGACTTGGTCTATCCAGAAGAGTACATTTTACAGTAAGCCTCTATAGATGTACTGAACATCCTTATTTCTTAATAATGTTTTAAAACAAATGAAATTCCTTTTTAAAAGTTTAAGTTTAAAGTAGGGTTTAGTTTTGACAATGGGGCAAGGGAAGATTACTTGAATTCATAAGATTTATTCATGATACTGTTCTTCATATTCAGAAATCTCATTTACAAAAATAATTTTGAAAGGAAAAATGAATTGTAAAGTGTTTCTTCTACATAATTTCTTTAAAACACTTTTTAATTCATTTATTTTGAGTATAACAGTGAAATGTATATTTTTAAAAATTAGAAGTCAGAAATTAGTTTTGCTGTATCAATAACATGAAACAGTTTTCCTCAAATTTAAATCATGATAAAATATCTTGCACTTACAAACAGAAATGTCATATGAAGTGAAAGTTAAGAATTCAGTGAGCTGTGAATGAAAAATCATTAAACATAAATAATGGCATTGCTATTGCTGCTGAACACAACTTCTTAACCAGTGTGAAGTGGTAGTCTGTAGGGAAATAGGCGAGATTTTGTGTAGGTCACAGTACATCATTATAATCTGCCAATGCTTAGCTCCATAAGTCTCTTAACACTGTATGCTAAAGGCCCTCTTGAGAATAATACTACCTACACAAAGAGTTAGCATAAAACTGACTTGAGCTGTAAAATATTCAAAAATCCCAGCTGAGGAGCTGCACCGCCAAGACACCTGCAGGGAATTTAAAGTACTCTGTAAGAGTTTTCTCCTGTCCTCCAGAAAATATCTTTGTCTTCTCCACTGCACAAAATGAATCATGCAAAAATACCTTCAAATCACTTGCACCTATATTTACAAAGACAGTTATCTTTTAAATTCAGAGTGAAATTATTTGTGTTTCCTTTTCATTCAATCTCCATAAAATAGCAAAGACTGATCCAAATATTTTCAAACCTCATCTCTTATCAGTAAGAGTGACACTTCAAAGAGATGGCAATTTTTATTTTTATATACAATTTCTATAATTTAAACGCAGATTGCCAGCTGCCTCTCACCATGAGAAATGTAACATTTATTTATTTTTTATTATTATTATTCCAACTCTGTCTGGAAATCATGAATCAAAAATCACATCTATCAATACATATCAAATATCTGCACAGAGGTGTCAAGTAATGAAGTACAAATACTTTGTTATTATATACTTAAGTAGAAATTTTGGTTATCTATACTTTCCTGGAGTAATTATTTTCAGATGATTTTTTACTTTGGCGGCATGGTGGATTAGTGGTTAGCACATTCGCCTCTCAATGCTGAAGTCTTGGGTTCAAGTCCTCATCTGAGCGGAATTTCCATGTTCTCCCCGTGTCTGTGTGAGTTTCCTCTGGGGTCTCCGGTTTCCACCCACAGTCCAAAAACATGGAGATCAGGTTGACTGGGTACTCTAAAATTGTCTGTGTGTGTGTGTGTGTGTGTATGCACCCAGGGATGAAAAGGCACTGTTCTGGGCTTAGTTGCATAGTGTAATGCCCTGCCCTACACCCAGTGAGGGGGTAGGGGACTAACCGCGACCCTGATAAGAATTAAGCGGGTGCGATAATGGATGGATGGGCTTTTACTTCTACTCCTTACATTTTAAAAACAGTCACGTTATTTCTACATATTTCATTTCGGATTGTCATCATTCAAAAACATCCTCTCCAGATAAATTGCGCCGTCCAGAAAGAGTGAATGTGATTGTGGTTGGATAATAAGTATAAACATATACCATTCTGATTCATATACCATTCAGCCTATTGGTTAAGTGATCCATCGCACCTGCATGTCACGTTTCTCACGTGTCACAGTAAGCTCAGTACTACACATATATGGTCCGCTAATATATTTGAAATGACTATAGAGACTGATTAAGGGCCTGTCCCGTAACACAGCACTATAAGGCAACACAAAGTTTCTAACTCAAGCCTGCAAATCCAAAATACTCCAAAAGCAAAAGAAAGTGATGAAGTGTAGTCCTCAAACAAGTTTATTCTGTCTTGTTTTTCACACAGGTCTGTTTGTGTTGTTTTACCAGGACAACAAACAAAGGAATAAATAAAAAATGTTGCTAACATAACAGGCTATGGTAAGAAAACTGCCCTGATCTCCTCAGGGAAACGTAATGAAGTACAGAGTAAGTTTGCAATCAGGGAAAGCAATTGATTGCCAGACAAATAAAGGATTTACTCTAAATACTAAAGCAATGCTCCTAAGTAACCTAGGAGAAAAACATAAAACACAAAATAGCCATATAATTGCTATTAAAAAATAAATTGAGTGCAAAATGGCTCTTACTTTCTTCAAGGGGCATATATGCAGCTGATACAGGTAGCCAGTACATCCCAAAAAAATCACATTACCATTTTAATATAACATTATAGTCATTATGGAAAAAAAATATTTGGAGGTGGGGGGTGAGGTGGTGCACTATATGCCCCTGTGGCACAGCCTAAGTGTTGGCATTTGTTTACCATACATTACTTTTACTTTTATACTGTAAGTAGTTTTGAAATCAGTACTTTTGTACTTTTACTTGAGTAAAAAGCTTAAGTTGATACTTCAACTTCTATAAAAGTCTTTTTAAACCCTAGCATCTATACTTCTTCCTGAGTAATGAATGTCAATACTTTTAACACCTTTGGATCTGCACCACACATACCTCAGCTTTTAACTCTTACAAACACACACACACACACACACACACGTACACACACACACTGGGTACTGCTATATTTGTGGGAATATTACATTGAATCATGTAGTTCCTTAGCTCAGTAAAATAACACAGTTGACTGAACTAAACCAGCATAGTTTGTGTGTTGCATCTTGCCTTGGAACTTCATTAGCTATTCAGCAGCATCCACTGCACACCACAACTTGATATTTAGCAGGATGCTCCCAAGTGAACCCTGTTTCTAAAAATACACTCAGCCCTAACCCTAATTGTAACTGCCGTAATAAAGACTTACACCTATACCTAAACCTAACCTTAACCTCAGTGACCATGACAGTCTTACACCTAAGCCTAAACCTAACCTTAGTAACTAAAAGACAGTCTTACACCCAGTGGTGGACAAAGTACACAATTCTAGTACTTAAGTAAAAGTATTGATACTCGTGGTCAAAATTTACTCAACTACAAGTAAAAGTTGCTCAGTCAAAAGTTTACTCAAGTTAAAGTACTGAAGTATTTACTTTTGAAAATACTTAAGTATTCAAAAGTACAAATTATATTTTCTAATATCAGTACATTGCTGTATTGCTTTGAGTGCTTTTACAGAACTTTGTAACTTGCTGAAACGACCTGATGATGTATTGACATGTAGAACCACTCTGCAACACAAAGTCTACACCACCTGTAAAACTTAAAAATGCAATAAAAAATAGAACAACTATTTTTGTCATTTTTAATATTTTATTTTTTTATTTAACACAGAACACATGGAAACTGATATAAACAATCTTTTAGTCCTGAAATATCAAACTTTGACTTTCTCCAACCTCTCCATTGATGATTTCTGTTTGAATGAAAGGGGGAGCTCAGCTCAAGTTGACGATGGCGTAATTCCAAATCCCAGGTGTGAGTGGAGACTGTGATTGGTTCCTCTATTTGGTAGGAGCATAGCGTGTGGCCAATTGCATTTCACTAAAGAAAAACAGCAACAGTGGATTACAAAGCTATGCTGAGCCAAAAGGAACGAGTAATGGCAAGCTTATATTATGAAATTATTATATTATGAAAATATTATATTATAAAAGGAATGAGTAATGGCAATAAATATTCAAGTAAAGTAAAAATACTAAAAAAATGTACTTAAGTACAATACTCAAGTAAATGTATTCCGTTACTGTCCACCACTGGTTACACCTAAACTGAAACCACAACCTCAGTGACCAAAACGTAGCCTAGCATAATATAGCACACACACACACAAACACACACACAAACACACACACATTGTATATATTTTACTTGTATATTCCTCAATATTTCACCAACTATAATTTCTGATCTGTTGATTTCACAGGGGAACAGAATGATTGTATGTGGGGTCATGAAGAGAAGACTTTAAAGTATTAAAGCTTCTAGCATTTATCATGAAAAGACAGTGTTAAATGTCTTGCTTAGACAAATGCAGAATTGTTTAAACACAGTGACTGCTGTTTTATATTTTATATGTTCTGAGTAAAAATGGTGATTTGAATTTACATTACTTAAATATGTTAAGCAGTTGTACATGAATAAAATATGTTACATCAACACAATTCATGCCAAAAGAAGTCAAATGAAAGGCAGGAATTGTACTAACATATCATATTTTATTCATGTGCAATAACTTGTAAAATCAACTGAATTATGTTAGTTCAAGGCCCAGAATTTATTCAATGCACATGTTGTCCTTTTACAGCATTTTGCATTACAAATATATAAATAGGCAAAAGTCGCACAATAATTATGTTTGATTCAACACACAGCATTCAGTCCAGATGTAGTAAGAATAATTTGCCTGCTGCAACCCAGTATCTAGAGACATCTAAATAAGTAAACTATATACTGTACTTATTTCCACATTACAACTACTAGTACTAGAAATATTATTTTTAAATGTCAGTGACAAGAATCTGTCATGTTCTGGTTTATTTTTGTTTCATGTCCTTATAGAATAATTGCCATACTTTTTATGTCAATACAGTGTCTGTCTGTTTAAATGGTTTTAAGTCATTTTTGGTGATTTTAATGACAGTTTGCTGAATATTTTTTCTTTGCAGGTCTGGTCATGTCTTTCTTGAATGTGCATAACAATAAATCATCTTCCATTACACTGTTCAGCAACCACTTATACCAGCAAAACAATTCATTGATACATGGACTCTACAAGACCTCTCATGATGTTCTGTGTGGTATCTGGCACAAAGACATTAGCAGCAGATCCCTTAAGTCCTGTACGTTGTGAAGTAGATCAGACTTATTTGTTCAGTACATCCCACAGATGTTCTGATTGAGATCTATGGAATTTGAAGGCCTAATAAACTTAAACTCATGTTTCTGAACCATTTTTTTCAGTATTGCAGGGCACATTATCTTACTGATAGACACAATTGTCATTAATAATTAATTTGGTTTCTTTAAGCACAATAAAGGTTGGGTAAAATCCCCCATATTGAACCATATTAAATAATGGACTTATAATGAATTGCTCCTTTAATAGATTGTTCTCAATTGTGTTTGCATTGACTCAGACAGAGAACGATGGCTAAACTAGGCCTGATGTCAAAACACTGAGTGAGAGATTAAAGGGGTTGGTGTGGGAAAGCGATGTACCATGACCTGCACATCTGCACAATGGCTTGTGAAAGCAAATAAATCAACACCGTGGATGATGTGTACCCTCTCAGCAAGACATCAAAGGAAAGATTAGTTACTATTATTCTTTATTCCTGGGATGTGTTAACAGTGTGGTAAAAAGTTCAGGGTGAAGTATAGTGGCTGTGGAGTGGTGTTTATAGTGTTAATAAAAAAAGTAGAAGGTTGTATATGAGAAACTACCTCTCAGACCCTTAGTGACCTACAGAAGAAAGAGAAGAACCAGACGAATGCTGGAACAAAGCTTCATTCAGAGAGAATTCCATGCTCTGGGTGGGTAATCCAAGTGCTTGAGAAAATAGTGTATGACTCTATGACTTTGGCCTAACATCAGAAGACAAGACATGCTTTTGGAAAAGAATATGAGTATGCTGTACTTCAGTATTGCTACAAATGACTGAATAATGTTTCAAGGCTTGAGAGGTATTTTAGCCTTGATTTGTTTAGAATATAATAAAATTTCATAAGACTTAGAAGAATCCTCTTCTGGGAAGAAGGACAGTTTATTTCAACTTAAAGTATATTCCTATAATACTGGTATTCTAAAAGCATTGGTCTTTCAACTGTGTAGTGATAATTATTTGACCACATATTACTCCTAGCAAAGATATATACAGTGGGGGGAAATTAATATTTGATGCACAGTTGATTTAGCAAGTTTTCCCACCTACAAAGAATGGAGAGGTCTGTAATTATTATCGTAGGTAACTTTAACTGTAATTCTGCACTCATTACCTTTATTAATTGCACCTGTTTGAACTTGTTACCTAAGGAAACAATTGTACCTTCAGGGTTTCAGGTAAAGTCCAAAATATGAATTAATATAATTACATTTACCCAATATATAAACAAACACAAAATCATTGTTGTTTTTGATTGTTTTGATTGTTTTGTTTTGTTTTGTTTAGGGGAGGGATAAAAAATTGGTAACAATAACAATATTGAGACCAAGTATACACCATTTGGTGCAATAGTGAAAAGTCTGCAAAGTGATTGTCTATCAAAACTGATGTGATTCTAGTTCTGCCTCACAAATGACAGTAAGATATGTAGTTGGCCTCTGCAGTATGATACAGTTCAGAAATTGCATCCCAGAAATCCCAGAAGCTAGTAGACATGAACCTGCAACATATGGTTACACAAGTCATGTATATATCCATTCCAGCACTTCAAACTGTGCATATCATTATCTGTATCACTATCAGTACACCAAGTCAAATTGAAGGTAGAAAAAATGGGAATTTAGTGTGGAGTAGATCAGAAGCAGGGTACTGAATGCCACTTCACTCCACTTAGGCATGCTAAACTCAACCAGTATGAATCCCCCTGAGTCTGACAGGAAATGGAAAGGCAGTCTGAAGTTAAGGGCTTTTTTTAATGACTCCTATCAGACTGCAGAGCAGCAACACATGTGTAGAATTACCATCAAATCCTATCTGTAATCTATGTGTTTGCTGTATATCATGTCAAGTGGATGCCAACTGTAGTGGATCATTCTAGTACATATTATATTTTACTTAGTGGAGTGCTAAATTGTGAAGGTTAATATGCTCCCCCATTTAGCCTTTCAGGCTGTTATTGTAACATCACATTGGTTATGTAGCAGATGAAAAGCAAATTATATTTACCATCATACAGCTTTATTTGTCATTTTGCATACAACAAGTGCACACAAAACAAAATTCTGTTGCAGCTGGTTCAGCACAGAATTGAATGCAGACTTTGCCAATATCAATGTCAGTAGAATATGAACAGTGAACACTGTGTGTATGAACATATACATACATATCTGGATACACACATACACACATACCTATACACCAGTGGCGGATGCTGGTCTTTCAAGGAGGGGAAGCTCAATTTCGGGCTACATCATAAAATGTGTCGGTTTATTTATACATAAATTCTATCCTCCATTCCTTTTCAAGAAAATTATCTGTGACCCTGTCGTACCAACAAGGCATCTTTTCCAGGGACTTGACTAGTGTCCTCTCAATGGCCAGCAGAGCTAGGCATTTTTTAGTCCACAAACAACCTCAATAAACATATTAATCACTAGAATAGGAGATATTAGTCCATAAACAACCTCAATAAACACTATTAATCACTAGAATAGGAGATATTAGTCCATAAACAACCTCAATAAACACTAGTAATCACTAGAATAGGAGATATTAGTCTATAAACTACCTCAATATACACTATTGAAATTTAAAAAATGCTCCCACGGAAGTTTACACAAAAAGATCACTGATTCTCTCATTTAGCTGTCAATCAAAAAGGGATTCAGCCTCGGACACATCATCCAATCATCATGCAGAAGCTGAGCGTCCGGGCCAGCCGAGGCCAGCCCACTGCCCCATAGACCCCCAGAGACGCTGAGCGTCCGATGGGCGGGACAAAGGCCAGGATTCATCCAATGATTCGTCTCGTTTCGCTGCAAGCTTTGCTTTACCATTGAAGTCTGTGGACGCTGAGCGTCTACCGTGTTTAAAGCACTGTGAAGCTGCGGGAATGAGTGAGAGGAAAGCCATGTCGTTACCAGTGATAAGAAGCTGATTTTGAACAAAAGTTGAGCGCGTTGTAGCGCATATTTAGTCAATGACATGTACACACAACATTATATTATTGATCACTTATTTTTTGACATTTTAGGGGAAGCTGAGCTTCCCTTGCAGTCTTAGAGCATCCACCACTGCTATACACATACATGCATACATACAGTGCCTTGCAAAATATTCACCCCATATCAACTTTTTACTTGTTTTGTTACATTACAGCCTGTATTTATGTTTTTTTTAATCTGAATTGTATGCGATGTATCTGCACAAAATAGTCTAACTTCGTGAAGTGAATGATCTGTCAGTATATCTGTCAGTATATACACCTTTTTTTTCAATAATAACCAAGCGTTATCTCAGTGCTGGAAGTGCCATGGCCTTTACAGACATGATACAGTCCCTCCCTTCCCTCTCAGAAAATGGGAATGAGTTAGTTGAAACATTCACACACAGAGTTAAAACTGTATTGATGTTGTGGCACCAAAGGTAAAAAAAAATTATTTCTGGAGGAATTAAGATGCCCTGGAGAAAGACTCCATTTATTGAAAAACTTAGGCAAGATTGTAGGCAGGCTGAGAGACATTGGCGAAGGTCAAAATTGGAAGTACATTTTGATATTTATAAAACAAAATTGCAGAATTACAACAGAGAAATGAAATCAACACAGAAATACTACTTCTCTACCTTGACTGATTAATCCAGAAAAAACTCAGCTGCTTTGTTCAGAAGTATAGACTGGCTTGTAAACCCCACTTCCAGTGTCTTCCCTGAATCTGTTTCAGTTGAAAAATGTGTTGAGTTTGCAATGTTTAGTAGGGACAAGTTTACTAGTATAAGGCAGAATATAGCAATAAGCACCAATAGACTGTCAACCTTGATATCAGTTACTCAGCCTAACTATAACTGTAATATGTCTCATTTCCAAGAAGTTGACATGGTAACACTAGTTGATGTAATTTCATCACTGAAATCCTCTACATGTGAACTGGACCCTTTACCATCATTCTTCTTCAAGCAGGTTCTGAGCTCATTATCTAATGATGTTCTAATGATTATTAATCAGTCTCTGCAACTAGAAGAATTTCCTAACATCCTTAAAACTGCAGTGGTTAAACCACTACTAAAGAACAGAAATCTTGATCCCACATTTCTCAATAATTATCGACCTATATCTAACCTTCCTTTCCTTAGCAAAATCATTGAAAAGTCATGTCAACTCAGTTGAATGATTATGTTAAGGTTAATCAAATAAATGACACTTTTCAGTCTGGTTTCAGAGCTCTGCACAGCACTGAAACAGCACTAGTGAAGGTAGCAAATGACTTGAGATTGAATAAAGATGCAGGCAAGCTTTCAGTACATTTTCTACTCGATCTGAGCACCGCTTTTGACACTGTTGATCATGAAATACTTCTTGATCGACTACAGAACTGGGTAGGGCTTAGTGGCTTAGTCGTAGACTGGTTTAGATCTTATCTACCTGGGCGTGATTACTATGTTGCTTCAAAAAATAACTTGTGGTGTCCCCCAAGGATCTATTCTTGGGCCTCCACTGTTCAATCTATATATGTTTCTGCTACCACATATCATTAACAAACATGGTATTAGTTATCATCAATATGCAGATGACACTCAACTTTACATTTCTCTAGAACCTAAAGCCCTAAAATCAATTAACGCACTGTTTGCGTGCATAGGTGACATACAGACATGGATGTCTGACAATTTTCTGCTATTAAATAAGGAGAAGACAGAAATTCTTGTTCTTGGTAGTGTCACAAAGGAAAGATGTTCAGACTTATTTAAATCAAGTGAATCTGAAGGCCAAACAATGTGTTAAGAACTTGGGAGTCAGTTTTGATAATGAGCTAAGTTTTAAATCACACATTACGACCATATGCAAGACAGCTTATTTTCACCTTCAAAACATCGCTAAGGTCCGAGATATGCTCTCTCCTGCTGATAGTGAAAAACTTGCATTAATGCATTAATCACATCAAGGCTGGATTATTGTAATGCTGTTCCATCTGCTCTCCCAAACAGCTCTATTTCTCACCTAAAGTGAGTTCAGAATGCTGGTTACCTGTATACCTGTACTGGTTTTAGAATAGATTTTATGGTGTTGGTGATGGTTTTTAAATGTCTTCATGGCCTTGCTCCGCTTTACCTCAGTGAAATGATTGTTAGATATGTTCCTGTCAGGTCTCTCAGGTCTTCAAACAGTAATTTACTGGTGATTCCTAAGAGCCGACTAAAGATTGGCAAGGGTGCTTTCAGCCACTATGGCCTAAGGCTCTGGAACTTTCATCCTAAGGAGCTCAGAGGCATTTCATCCTTGTGCAGCTTCAAGAGGAATCTTAAAACCTTCCTGTTCAGATCTGCGTTTAGTTAAGAAATTCTATTTTATAATTGTATTAAAGTGTCTTATTTAATGACTTTCTATTTTATTACATTATTTTATTTAGTTACATTTTATGTCTGTTTCGTGTTATTTACACACCGGTTTCCAAAAAAGTTGGGACACGAAACAAATTGTGAATAAAAACTGAATGCAATGATGTGGAGATGGCAAATGTCAATATTTTATTTGTAATAGAAC
>BRDA01046102.1:0-17130 GCA_036984385.1 Crenuchus spilurus
TATTCCCAGGGGTCTTTGGGGGTGGTTTGGGAGGGTTAGTGTAACTGTTCTGTGGGTTCATGTAGGGGTAAAAGTTTTAGGTGTTCTGTGTTGTAAGAATAAATGTGTGCATGTGTGAGTGCTTGTGTAGTTTAGGATAGTCACCCTTGGTGTGGGGGGTAGATCAGATGCATAACTGTGTGAGTAAGTGTGTGAATGTTAGTCTAATTCTCTCTGCTGTGTTATATTGCTGGAGATTGACCAATAAAAAAACACGTCTATAAATGGCTTCTTGAGGAGTTATTCGCGAGCCGTCTGGGTCGCCACAGTATGAATCATTTCACAAATAAGTCGCTCCAGAGTATAAGTCGCACCCCCGGCGATTTGAAAAAAACTATGAAAAAAACCGCGACTTATAGTCCGGAAAATACGGTAGCAAGAAAACCCCTATAAAGGAGTGGTTCTGCAGGAAAACACCTTTTCTCTGTTCTCATCCTTTCTGGCTGATGTTTTGGTCACTTTTACATTTTGTCAGTTCTCTCACCATAGAGGAAGCATGAGGTGATGTCTACAAGAAGGTGGCAAGAAGGTTTGCTGTGTCTGTCAGCACAGTGTCCAGAGCATGGA
The DNA here is from genome assembly GCA_036984385.1 of Crenuchus spilurus. Taxonomy (NCBI): domain Eukaryota; kingdom Metazoa; phylum Chordata; class Actinopteri; order Characiformes; family Crenuchidae; genus Crenuchus; species Crenuchus spilurus. The sequence goes on from BRDA01046102.1 coordinate 607, forward strand.
GCAGATACCAGGAGACAGGCCAGTACACCAGGATACATGGAGGGGGCCATAGGAGGGCAACAACCCAGCAGCTGGACCGCTATCTCCTCCTTTGTGCAAGGAGGAACAGGAGGAGCAGAACCAGAGCCCAGCAAAATGACCTCCAGCAGGCCACTAATATCCATGTTTCTGCTCAGACTGTCAGAAACAGACTCCATGAGGGTGGTATAAGATTGAGTATGATTCCAAATCCAGACCTCAAAGAGGTAATAATTTGGATTTACATTGATCATTTTTATGTTATTTTGTTCTTAACGCATTCCACTATATAATAAAGATTTTCAACTGGAACATTTTATTCACTGAGATCTAGAATGTTATTTTAGTGTTCCCTTTATTTTTTTGAGCAGTGTATTATTGTTAAAATATAACAGGTTAAATTATTAAAATAATAATAATAAATATAGAATTGCACTTGTGAGAAAATCACCCATAAACAATCAATGGCCTGATGAGAACAGGTGTTTAATAACCGACACAAAAAACACTGCTTAAAATGTTTTTTGTTTTTTTTTTAACTATAGCTACCAAATAACCCCATGACTCAGAGGGCAATGATGGTGATCAAAGTTCTTAGTAAACACATTTTACTAAAGCATTCAGCAACTTTTCCCACATACATAAATCAAATGAAAATCTGCTCAGATTCACAAATTTTAACAATTTTGGCAGATCCTGCATTTTAAAAAGGCAAAGTGTGACATGAAACTCTCCCATACCTTTTGAGTATGATAAGCAGAGGATGAGATGAGTCACTGGGAATGTGACGGCTAGTAAAACAAGTGATGAACATCTCAAAGGCCAGAGTCATCTCAATCTCATTGAGGCTACATGGTAAGGCTAAAGAATCCTTCTCAAACTGCAAATCTGAGTAATAACCTGCAAAATGAGCACCTGGAGAGAAGGAAAAAAAATTTTTTTTGAATATATTTTTTGAAAAATATAACATTTTGTTTGACCCTTAGGCTAATGAAACTCAACACTGTAAATTGTTTACATGAGACAAAGTACAGTAAAGTAGGTATAAAAACAGGCCATACAGTGAGGAAAATAAGTATTTGAACACCCTGCGAATTTGCAAGTTCTCCCACTTAGAAATCATGGAGGGGTCTGAAATGCTCTTAGGTGCATGTCCACTGTGAGAGACATAATCTAAAAGAAAAAATCCAGAAATCACAATGTATGATTTTTTAAATCATTTATTTGTGTGTTACTGCTGCAAATAAGTATTTGAACACCTGTGAAAATCAATGTTAATATTTGGTACAGTAGCCTTTACAGAGGTCAAACGTTTCCTGTACTTTTTGCACCAGGTGTGCACACACTGCAGCAGGGATTGTGGCCCATTCCTCCACACAGATCTTCTCCAGATCAGACAGGTTTCTGGGCTGTCGCTGAGAAACACAGAGTTTGAGCTCCCTCCAAAGATTTTCTATAGGGTTTAGGTCTGGAGACTGACTAGACCACACCAGAACCTTGATATGCTTCTTACAGAGACACTCCTTGGTTATCCTGGCTGTGTGCTTTGGGTCATTGTCATGTTCGAAGACCCAGCCACAAAAAAACGTCAAAAAACAGACAAAATAGGCTTTTGCCTACTATGTAGACTGGAAGTAGATAATTTCAGACAAAGCTCAAGTTTTTATGCATTTAATCTCAAGAACATCTCATGCAATTAGTTGCATCAGGTGTGCTTGAGAACATGTGTGTTCTTATGAGGAATTCTTTTCAGGGGGTTGAATAATTTGGAGAGTGCATGGAACATCAACATATATATATATATATATATATATATATATATATATATATAAGATAATACAACATGGGAAAAAATTCAAGACTAGGTGTAGCTGAGTAATACTGGAAGAGGTCATTTTGCCTTATGCTGAAGAAAAAATGCCCTTGAAATGGGTGTTTCAGCAGTCTAATGACCCAAACACATCAGCAAGTGGGCAACATCCTGGTTCCAGACCAACAAGGTGAATGTACAGTGCTCCCAGTGCCTTTGTGTATATAGAAATAAAAGCTATTATGAGGATTGAGCGAAGTTGTTTTAAACACACTGCTATTATTTTGCACATAACTGTATGTATGTATGTATGTATATGAACATAATGAGTGACTCACGTTTGAACAGAGCTCTGGCACGGTTCCACACATTCTGTTTGCCCATTCTGTAGATGACGACGCGAAGCTGTGAAGTATCTGCAGTGATTCCCTGTGTCAACATGAATTCAAGAGTGTCTGCAGCGACTGGGAAAACCTGGTTCGTCACACACTTCTGTAGGTGAGCATTAAACACACTGCAGTACTCACCCACCTGAACCCCACCTGACCAGAAGACAAAAACACACCAAAATACAATGAAAACTAGTTTCACACATTCAGATAAAATAGCTGCTATTTGGATGTACAGGAGTATGTGTGAATCCCCTGCACTTAGATAATGCAGAAGTGAGGGGCATGTAGACAGAAATACAACTCCAAAAATCATGTAACAGCTTGATCAAATGCAAAAAATATAAAGCTATAAACTGATGAAACACAGCCTAAGCCATTTGAAAGTTTGTGTCTGACGAGTACTGTCTAACACACTAGTCCTAATGATTTTTCTAACCACTCATCCATCCCTGTCTGGAGCTCATTTTGCAAGGAAGTCCAGATATTTAAACCCTGTATATACTCCACATGTTCTGCTAGAGGGTCATAAAGTGTCTCCAAACTGAAACTCACCAACTGGCTGGCTGAGTCCTGGCAAATTGCTGAGAACCTCCAGTGTGTCTCTGTGTGAGGTTTTCCCAGCTAGCAGAATCAGCAGTCTCTTCCGACTCTCCACATCTGCCTGTTCACATGGCCACACACTTGAGCTCACAAACCATTCATCAGCTAAAAATCATAGAAACACACATTAAAATCCATACAGAAATCATGCCAAAGAGGGTAGTTTTAACATTTCTACAGAAAAAAAAGACTCTCCCGTCAATCAAACAAAATTACTCAGTCACTAGACTGGCTGTAGCAAAACATTACTATGAGGTAATTTTATATTCTCCCCAAAATGACCATGGATGGCTAGAATTACATATTTTCTACAAAGCTTGATATTCACATCACACATGGTCATATGATCACGCAACAGGATGATAATATTGTGCATATGTTAAACTTTGCAGCAGGATGCATACCTGTTGCTGCCACTATTTCATCCCCTCTACTCAGTCTATGGGGATATCATTTGACATCAATTGACATTGTATATTTACCAGACTACTCCAGGACACCATGTAAATTTAATTTATTTACAGTACTATCACCTCTTAGCACATTCAATGCTCCCTCGATACTTCCACTGTTGACCAAGAGTTCTGTGGCTACTGTGATGACCCGACAGCGGGATGCTCGTTCTTCACTGCCGAAAAGCCCTTTAAGAGTGGAGAACTCCACTTTCAGCCGATACATTACTTGAACCAACTTCTTCCCCTTTATGCACATATACATGAAAAACACATATCACAAAGCAATAAAAAAATAGCCCAAAAACGTCTGAATTGAAAATGTACATTTATTCAAATGTAACTTCTGTGTGCACACACCTTGGACCAGTCTTGAAATCTATGATATCTAAACATCAGTGAAACCCCAACTCGTCCAAGAGAGCTTTTAACCAGACCATCATATGGCATTTCCTGACATACTGGAAAAAACTCAGAAAACTCAGATATGTGCAGAAAATATTTATACTTGATAATGTGAATGTGACTGATGAGTGTAGTTGTGTACCTGACTCAGCAAATGGTTCATAGAGCAGAGCATGTTTGTCTTTAGAGTCTTTCAGCAATGCTGTGGTAACACAGCAGCAGAACCTTGACACCTCTCCTGCACTGTAATGACCATCACACACATTGCAGAACACATTCGCGAGCCGAGGCCAGTTCTGCTGCTGCACACACATCTATCACCACACACCCGACACAAAACATATCATTTTAAAGCTGAACAAAAAATAAGAAATATGAAACCGTTGGAAGTGAAAGACAGAAAAAAATCTGAAGGCTTCATCCCACCTCTACTTGGATCATAGACTGGGCTATCACGGACACTTCAGCAGTGTGTGAATTAATGGCCAGAGCTCTAAAGAAACAAACAAAAAGCAGTACATGATCCTGAAGACATCTCTGTATATTAAAAAAAAAACTTCTATCAGTACCTTTTTTTGAGTTTAGGCATGGCATAAATAAAGCATTTAACTGCTTTGAGGAGTGCCAGATTTAAGTGCCTACTTGCAGGAGATGTAGCTCAAACATACTGATATCAAGCTGTTCCTGATTGTGCATTTATCCATGTCATGATTTAAATACGGCGTGCTGTCAAGACAATCTACATCCGAAATCCCCTTGTCCCCTTCAAATGATACCTTTAACAGCATATACTGGACAGTGCTCACATAAAACCAATCAATTGGTGACCAACAAAATAATAAAAGCAATAGCAACGCTGACTTAACGAGAATCCAGAAGCGGTATGAATGAAAACAACAGCAAAAGAGGTTTAAACTACTGACTATACAGTATCTCACAAGCGAGTACTCCCCTCACATTTTTGCTAATATTTTAGATATAACAGTTGTCAGTGTACAGCATAGCTTTACTGTTTTCTGAACATAACACACAGCCATTTATGTCCAAATAGCTGCAACACAAGTGAGTACACCTCACACTGAACATGTCCAAATTGTGTCCATAGTATCAACATTTTGTGTGACCACCATTATTATTTAGCACTGCCTTAAACCCACTTGGGCATGGAATTCATCAGAGCTGCACAGGTTGTCCTCTCCTCCATGATGACATCACTGAGCTGGTGGATGTTAGACACTAGTGATGAGTGAGTACACCACTATCTGTATCTGTTCAACCATCTAAATTATCTTTATCCGTATCTGTATTCAGAGTGGGCGGGGGCTAAACCAGAATTGGGTGTGCTTTAACCAGAAGTGGGTGGGGCTTAAATCTTTATTATTTTTAGTCTGAAATTGATATGTATTGATCAGACATTGCTATATGTATTGTTTATTTGAAAACTATTTACAGAACAGCCTCAAAATTGAGATTCGTATCAATGTTTTTGATCACAAAAGTAAGAACTATTTACAGAACAAGTTTTTTCTAAAACACAGAACATGAATATTTTTAAGTGCATGAATGAATTCAACTCATGCAGTAGGAAGTTATGAACTGCTAGGTATGTATGAACAATAGTTGTCACTCAACACAACTTCCTTTACATTTTTTTTATTTTATTTTATGATCAAACTGATTTTTTTTCTTTCAATTATTAATTTATTTTGACTACCTAATGTTCTTGGCATTTTTTCCACACAAAGTTAAACAATGCTGATTAAGGTTTGTGTGTGTGTGTGTGAGTGTATGAATGTAAATGTGTGTGTGACTGAGTGCCTGTGTGAGAGGGAGTGAGAGTGCAGCACAGCTCTGGCTGCAGAGACATGTCTGTGTAGGGAGAGGCGGGCGCTCTGTGTAACTGGCCAATCACAGATCGTGAAGACAGTCAGTTACTCAATAAGGACTTTCCTTCAGCACGAGCATGGATATTGACGGGTTTTACTCATATTATGCTCGTACTCGTCAAAAATGCTTTATCTGTACCGGATACTTGTCTGAAACGAGTATCCGACTCAACCCTAGTAGACACCTTGTGCTCCTCCACCTTCTGCTTGAGGATGCCCCACAAATGCTCAACTGGGTTTAGGTCACCTTTACCCTCAGCTTCCTCAGCAGTTGTCATCTTGGTGGTATTTGTGGTCGTTATGTTGGAAAACAGTCATGTGATCCAGTTTCTGAAGGTGCTCTGTCACAGTACACAGTGGAATTAATGTTTCCCTCAATGAACTCCAGCAGTGCCAAGTGCCAGGAGTGCCTCACGCAGCCCCAGACCATGATGCTACCACCACGTTTGATTATAGGGAAGACACAGCTATCTTGTTACTCCTCACCACGATGTCACAACACATACTGAACACCTTCTGAGTTAAGTTTATCTTGGTCTCTTCAGATCACAGGACATGGTTACAGTGACAGGGCTCTAGAGTGCAACCAATTTGCACCTAATTTCTCAAAGATGCGACTAAAAAAAATCTGAGGTCGCACCGGTGCGACCAGCCGTTCTAAGGGAAAAGGCCCCCCATGTGATCAAGAACGGAATAAACACACTACTGTTTGTTTGGGCTGGGGGGTATTCCACAAAGCAGTTTTTCCAAGTTAGCCAGATAGTTTAAGCCATACTTTGAGGACTGACCAATAGGGACGTCCTGCTGCTCTTTTCTCATTGGGACAGGTTCGATTTTGGGCTTGTGTTACCTGGCTAAACTGAGAAAGCCTGCTTTGTGGAATACCCCCCTGGTTTGTGCTGCTTCCATTTTAAAGATATATTAAAATGCATTTTATTACCTGTGACGTCACTCACCCCGCCATATATCACCAAATCTGTCTCATTCCTTTGTGCTACGTTTGTGCTGTTTAATTCGCTAGTTATAAAGCTCTAAAAGTTGGGGGAGTGACGTCACACAGCCCCCCATATGTTGCCAAATCGCACTAAAACGGTCTCATTCGTTTGTGCTGGTTTGTGCTGCAAAAATCATCGTTTGTGTTGCTTCTGTATTAGAGATACAAACCCTGATTCTCTTAATGAACACAAAGCACTGTTGTACATCACTTTGGGTAAGAGCATGTCCCAAATGCTGAAAATAATGTAAATGTGAACATTTAACTTTTGTGCTGGTGCACCTAAGAAAAAAATTTAGGCGCACCAGTGCAAAACGTTAGTCTAGAGCCCTGAGTGTTCTATGCCCTTGGGGCAGCCTGTCTTCAGCAAACTGTTTGTGGGCCTTCTTGTGCAATAGGTTCAAAAGAGGCTTCCTTCTGGGACGACGACCATGCCAAACTGATGCAGTGTGCAACGTTTGGTCTGAGCACTGACAGGCTGACCTCCCACTTCTACAACCATTGCAGCAATGCTGGCAGCCCTCATGCATCTCTTTCTTGAAGCCAACCCTGTATATGACGTTAAATACTTGGACTCAACCCAGGCAAGACTTATTCTGAGTGTAACCAGTCTTGGAAAACCACTGTATGACCTTGGTCATTGTGCTGTAGCTCAGTTTCAGTGTGTTAGCAATCTTCTTATAGCCCAGGCCATATTTGTGGAGAGCAACACTTCTATTTCTCACATCCACTTGGCCATGAGGTGCCATATTGAAAATCCAGTGTTAAGTATGAGAAAACTATAGTCAAAGCTCCAAATTGAAAAGCCCTGTTCCCTCTTAAGTCTATTTTACAGACATGCATGGTTTTATTCTTATTCTCGTATACTGGTTATGCTATATTTAGTTGTAAAAATTAGCACCATAATTCAAAAGGGATACTTTCAATATGAAGTTACCTAGGTTAAAAGTGAAAAACCCAAGAAGTGGGGCAGTTGTTGATTGTGAACTAGAGATAATTAAAGAAGTTTAACCAACCATGTAAAAGTTTTGTGTTTTTTGAGTAACAAGTGTACATCAAGTCACATGACAGCAGGGAGGAACATTGACATAAGTGGGAACAGTTTGGACATGTTCACTATGAGGCTCACTTGTGTTTTCAGATATTTGGACATTAGTGTCTGTACTGCTATATAAACAATGTGTGTGTGGGATTTACCTGCATTTAACAGTTTTGAAAATGTCCATTTGTTGTCTGGAAACATGCATCATTTGGAGGTGGAACTGCAACATCTCACACTGACTAAGAGTGAACACACCCCCTGCCTCTATGATCTACAAAACCACATTGAAATACAAGCACAATCTTATCACAAATGCTGAGATTGAATGATTCAGCCACACAGCAAACTACACAAAGGTTAGACACCTTAAATCCAAATACTTTTCACATTACAACTATTTGTAAATGCCAGCTGTTGAAAACTGTAGTATATTATTTGTATATTGGAGAACTGGGAAGATTATATCTCTCAGCTGGCCTGGGAACACCCAGGAATCCTCCCATATAAGCTAGAAGAGGTGGCTGGTGAGAAGGACGCATGGTCTACATTACTTGGGTTGTTACCCCCGTGACTCTCATACAGAGAAGTGGAAGATGATGGATGGATGGAGAACTGAAAGCAAAGCCTTAGAGCACATATAGCACCAAACAACCCAAGTAAAGCCACAGTTAATAATAAATTGGTGGCATTAATAAATAAATGGGTGCAGTGACATATTTGAGTCACCTTTGTGGTAAGGAGTATAACCTCTGGAACAAAACTGAGCAGTCCTCTCTTGTTCACATGTTCATAAAGTGCCATCACAAACTCAGGAGGTGGCTGGACACACAAGAACACAACAGATTAAACAAACTGATAATACTGCAATAAATGAAGTTTTTATTTCAATTATGATTTGAGACATATGGGTCAATTTAAGCTTAATCTTTAACTAAAAAGACTTTTCAGGGATATATTATCTGTATAATGTAATGTAAGACCAAACATTTCATATACAGGAAACCAGTTGTAAGAATGAATCATTTAATTCATATTTGAATATAGGAAAATGTACACTTACTATGACTTTGTGTCTGAGAAGTGTATCAATAACAGACTTCAGGTCCCTCAACAGTGATCGTTTGAGTAAAGTGGAGAGCAGAAAGTTCACAATTCTTTGACTGAAACTCACACCAGGCACATTGGCTTTGTAGTACCCAACAAACATCTCCCCTGCAGACAGAAAGACTGACTGATTAAACCTTTTATTGCACATGAACATCACTGCAAGAAAAAAGTCTACAAAAACTGTTCAACAGATTCCACTCAAAAGTTAATGAGCAACTCCTTGTTGATTGGTCAAATGCAATTAAAGACTGATTTAAACCTAATCAGCCAAATGCTACAAAAACAATAGACCTAGGTTAGAGTGCAAAATGTTTAATGTATTCCATTAAAATAATGAAAAGATAAATAAGTACAGATCCTGAGGTCTTGAGAACTAAATCAAGAAAACAACTGATCTAACACATGAAAACATGTTTCTGACTGTGACCTTTTCTTACCTGCTCGCTGTACAATAACAGAATTTTCATTACAGCAGAACTTCTGCACTGTCTCCATACAAAGCTGCAGCACAAAGACAATTCCACAGATTAACAAATCTCTCAATCTATACTAACTGTGAAACTTCACACACACACACACACACACACACACACACACACACACACACACACACACACACACATATATACCTTCTCATCTTCAGCCCTGGGCAAATGATGGTACAAGCATACTCTCCGCTTACATGAGGCATGTTCATTGAAGTAATATCGACAATACTAGGTGGATAAATTGAAAGAGCGCATTAGGTTCTCTACTTCCATGTTTTCACAAGCCTTTAGGTGGTACTGTATATAAGAACTCTACTCACTAGGACTGGTGAAGGTTTAGGAACACTGGTACCTATAACAGCTGCATCACAAACTGCACCAAAAACAATACAGAAGGACTATAATTACAAATTCAAAAACGAAAGACTGCTCATATCTAAACACTGACAGCTCTATGGATTTCTTGTTAATAAAGATTTACAAAAACACTAGGTCACTAATGGAGTGTATGACAGAGACAAGATAGAAGAGAAGAAAGAGAAAGGATTGTGAAGACCCACCATTGTTACATGTGTCAATCACCGGCTGTGATAGTCCAGTACTGTTCACCACATTGTTAAAGTTCACATCAATGTTTTTCTTCTCCAGGTTATCACGGACATCATTAGCAGTCTGAAAAAAGAGCTTCACATAAGACATAAGCTCACTATACAAAGGATTGCTGAATTAAAAAAAAAAATCTATGAATATTTTGGATAGCAGGCTATTCTGACTTTGAACTGTACATTGGAGCTATTCAATACAGTCTTTAGCTGTCCGCTCAGAACATCATCTCTTGTAGCACAAAAAAGAATTTCAGAAAACCTTTATTCAAATTCCTTCAATTCGTTAACGAGTTTTTAAAAGACCTTTTATGTATCTTTTAGAATTAATGCTTTTAATATTTGTTTTTTTCTACTAACCTTGTCGGTCTTTCCTGTAAAATTGATTGGGGTCCAGCTTTTGTTGCTGACAACTTGAGTTTTGGAGCCCTGAGCCACAACATTAGTCTCCACTGTGTGAACAAACAAAAAACCTCCAATCCATTTAAGTCTCTCAGTAAGTTACGACTGAAAACATTAAGTATGTCTGGGAGTACAAACCTGCACAAAAACAGTTCTCTTCCTTTACACTAGCAGCAGTCAGGACAGATTTCTTGGGACTTTTGTGAGAAACCGAAAATACACCAGAATCAAGAGCTGAACTTTCCCTGCACTGAAAATATTCAAACCTGATGCATCTGCGTACACACACACACACACACACACACACACACTTACCTATTTGACTCTAAGCCCCAAACTATCTTGTGATGATTTCTGAGCGCAGTGGTCTTCTCAGGTTGCAAGAACACTTTCTCCTCCCTTTTTACTGTTACTTGGCCACTTTTTTGGGTATGACTTTTAGCCGTTTCCATAACGACAGTGCCAAAAAGCTCTGGGTCATCTTGAATCACATCAAGTACGATGGCATCGTCCTCATAGGCTTGCATAACATCCAGGTTACTAGTGACAACCACAGAGCTCTCAGAATGCTGAGAGGACTGGTCATACTTAGCCTTACTAATCTCACATATTTCATCATGCAGCAAAGGGAGACCTGATTTGACCTCCCCAGAATCATCAGAAAAAGAGTGGTGCCTGTTGTAATTGTCTTCACTGGAGGAGGAATGATCTTTGCTTGTCAGACTGTTGAGCTGGGTCTTCCATCTTCTCTCTCTGGTGGAGCTTGGTTGAGTAGGGACTGGATCAGTAGTTACAGTCGCCTTCTCAACTGCAGCATCAGAACTCTGCTCACCATAGTGTACCATAACTGCTGAAGGAGACTGAGGTTTCACACTGGAACATACCATCATGCACGAGGAAGTGGTGGCATGTGATTCCTTTCTAGGATGCACCTTAATGGATGAAATATGCAAATCTCTTTCTTTGTGGCTGACGTCTTGAAAATGGGCAGAAGTTTGGGAAGTTATAGCCTCTGCACCACTCTCATTCCCCTCCACAGTCTTATCTAAAGGGGACCTCTGTTTTCTTCTAACGTCAGAAGGACATCTAAACTCAATAGACTTGCTTTCAAGAAAACCAACTGGCTCATTTGTGGAAATCTTATTTGGCTCATCAGACTTCTTGGCAAAAGTGTCATGAAGTTTAGTAGACAGCAAACCTAAGAAATTATTCTCATCACAGGTGATTACTGGGTTGTGATCTTCTCCAGCTCCAGAACTGTTGCTCTCCACAAAACCAAAACATGGTGTAACATGTTGGGGAACCAATTCTCTCTCCACAGAGGGTTTAGGTCCAGTGTGGGAATGGGTGCAGAATTCCACCAAGTCTGACTCTACAGCTTTGCTTGGATTTTTCTGGCATTCTGACAGAGCTTCTTGAGTCTCTTTAACTTCTAATGAGTCTGCCTGCACACTGCTTAGCTTTGCAGATGGAGTCTGATCTTGCCCATTTTGACCATCAGTTTTGTCACATGGCCTGAGTAGCTCGTCACATCTTTCTCCGACATTCTTCCCTGTGGTACACTCGGGGGTTTTACTAGGATAAGCTTGCACAGTACTTATGTCCTGCTTTGTTTCTGATCCTGCTAAGGTAAGAATCCAGCGAGGGCCAGCACAGGCTAATGTCATTTCAGGAGGAGGTCCACGTCTGGGGAAGGGCCAAGTTCTATACGTGCGGGCACAGGACAAACGAGGCCAAGTCACACAGCCTTGGGTTCTCTGACAGGAGAAAGAATGAGGCAAGTAATCTTCCTCTTCTGAATCCTCACTAATACCATTCTCCTCCAGATGACAGTGAGGTAATTCAGACACTTTAACTGCAGGGGGGTTATGGTCAAATAAAAGATCACATTCTAAGCGTTGGGGATAATCTAACCCATTGTGCGCCAGCACACGGCGTAGTACTAAAGGTGGCACCCGAGGCATTTGAAACAATGTTTTTTCTCCAGGTTCTGAGGTAATTGCTGAACTTTTCACCATTTTATTAGCAGTCTCATCACAATGCTGAACCTCACCACAGCTGGATGGAATACAAGCAGTCCCTTCAGCAGAGCTCAACCTCATCCTCTTGTGGTCCAGTGTCCTTGCAAATTGATTATCTGAAGTCCTAGCACACCTTTCATGACTTGTCACTATGTCCGAAACGCACTCATCACCAGAATCTTCTGAAATTTGTTCACCTGACGAAAGAGAAGCATAGCTATTGGTTGGAGCACACACTTTCCAGATTTGCTTGGAAATCCACTTCTCACTGCCATGGGGATAAGGGCGCATCTGAGACATGAACTGTTTCTTAAAGCACCACACTGCTTGCTTGCTCTTTTGACACAGCTCCATTGGCAAAATACACGAGAAGTCACTTGAGAGCACGTCAAACACCTGGGCTACATCACACAGTTTCACCTGGGGATACTTATTGAGCCAGAGAAGTATTTTTTGTTTTGTCTGAGCTTGTGCTGCAGGAGGAACCTTGGCCCGCATCTGCCTTTGTAGTATGCTTGTACGCCTCAATTCAGGCTTACGGATACAAGTCACAACTTTACTAGTAGGAGGGGTGTACTTTATATCGCCACACAGGGTACAGCATGAGTTTTTCACCGATCGTTTGACATGTCTCCCTGAACCAAATCTTGTGACTAAACTGAAGCATCTCCTCAGCACAGCTTTTTCATTATAATCTGTAATGAAACAGAGTCATTAGGAAGAGGACAAAAAGCAAATGCAAACAGCCAATCAAATGGATGCAGGTAAAGCTTTCACCTCAGTTTCTTCTTCTTCTTCCAAAAAAAAAAAAAAAAAAAAAAAAAAAAAAAAAAAAAAAAAAAAACAGTGGTTACTTTGGTCCACACTTTCTGACTTTTCAGTTTGCCCGAACCAAAATAACAGGTGTCAAAGGGGCTACGAACCGTGGTCTGTACCAAAGGAGCAAAATTTGGTCCGACCAAAAGAGGTGGTCTCGGTCCGGATCTACTGAACCATGGTCCGGTTAGTGTGCAATGTGAAAACACTTGTCTAGAAGGTTCGGACTTTCAGACCAAATACAGGAAGTTGACGCAGACATTAACAACATTCAACAACAATAACAGAAAAAATAAGCAGAACAGCACCGAAAATGTGCACATGGAGCAATTAGGAGACAACATGTATAATATAATTTTGGTCCGATGAACATGTGAAAAGTCAGCTGGAAAAATGACAAAAATGCTAAGACGTGCAGCTTATTTTCTGTGAGGATGAGAGAGAACGGAGATGACAGGACAAAAGAGTAAACTAAATTAAAGAAACTGCGACAGTGGTATATAAAAGAAGTATATTAAGCATCAGACGCACGTCCTTCTACTAACTGATCAGTGCCAGTGTAGGAAGATGCATCCTACGTACGTCATGACGACAGCACCTGGGCATGTCATAATAAAAGTCTTGGTGCGCTTGCAAAAATGCAGTGTGAAAACAAACCTAACCGGACCAAATATATACAAAGTAACAAACACACGAACCTTGGTTTGGACCATGGTCCGGACGTTCAGGTGTGAAAGCACCCTTAAACTCATACTCTTTCTGAATATCATAATTAGCTTCTGTATATACAGACTGGGCCATCAAACCAATATCTACATTATATGTCCAAAAGCATCCAGACCACACCCCTTCTAATAAACCTGTTCATATAGTCATGGCCGAAAGTGTTGGCACCCCTGAATTTTTTCCAGAAAATGAAGTATTTCTCCTAGAAAATTATTGCAATTACACGTTTTGTTATACACATGTTTATTTCCTTTGTGTGTATTGGAACAACACAAAAAACAGGAAAAAAAGGCAAATTTGACATAATTTCACACAAAACTCCAAAAATGGACCGGACAAAATTATTGGCACCTTTTTAAAATTAAGGGTAAATAACTTTGTTTCAAGCATGTGATGCTCATTCAAACTCACCTGTGATAATTAACAGGTGTGGGCAACATAAAAATCACACCTGAAACCAGATAAAAAGGAGAGAAGTTGACTCAATCTTTGCATTGTGTGTCTGTGTGCCACACTAAGAATGGAGAACAGAAAAAGGAGAAGAATTGTCTGAGGACTTGAGAACCAAAATCAAGTTCCAAAGAAATTCAAGCTGTCCTGCAGGCGCAGGGTGCATCAGTGTCAGCTTGAACTATCCGTCGACATTTGAATGAAATGAAACGCTATGGCAGGAGACCCAGGAGGACCCCACTGCTGACATAGACATAAAAAAGCTAGACTGCAGTTTGCCAAAATGTATGTAAGTAAGCCAAAATCCTTCTGGGAAAACATCTTGTGGACAGATGAAACCAATATTCTACTACATCATTCTACTGTATACCGAAAACGAAATGAGGACTACAAAGAAAAGAACATAGTACCTACTAGGGGTGTCCCGATCCGATATTGATATCGGATACAGGTCCGATAACAGCCATAAAAACATTATCGGATTTTATCGGCCAGCATAAAAAATCTCCAATAAAAGCGCTCCGATATAAGGAGTCAAATCCAGTAGTCCGCTTACTCCACTCCAGCATTTATATCCAGCCACGAATGGATCCAGCATGCAGACCCCACGTGATCACAACAACAGCAGGCTAAGGTGAAAGTAGTCAAAAAGAGCAGCGATGTCAGCAGCGTGGCAGTATTTTTTGGTCAAATCTGAAAAAGACGTTACAGCCGAGTGCAAAATCTATAACGATGTATCTTCGATGAGATACTGGAGGAGAGCAGCACAGCAGCAGGTCCTTCTGAGCAGATCACCCCAGGGGTAATCATTGAAACGGAGAGCTACCTCTGTGAGGCTCCTATTGAACGTAAGAACAATCCTTTACATTACTGGAGAGCCAACCAAGCACGATTTCCCACCCTGGCAGCAACAGCTGAGCTCCTTGCACAAGTGTCGAGTGTGAAAGGCTCTTTAGCTCAGCATCTATTATCATTGAGGAGCACAGGAGCAAGCTGACAGCTCAGCATGCTGAAATGCTCATCTTCCTAAAAAAAAATCTGCATATCATGCTTGCACTGCAGAAATCAGAGACTGAGCCATAGTTGGTTAACTGACTAATTAAATAAGTTAAAAGAATTATGTGTTTATTTTGTTCACACTATTGTTTTAGTCAAGACTAAGAACAGAAAAAATAAGTGACCTGCATTGCTGTTTTGCGCTTTAAAAGTATATTTTATTTTGTTGGATTTATTGAGGATCCATTTTGTTGGATTATTTTTCAGGGTCTTCGAATTTATTTATTTTAATTTTATTCAGTTGAATATTCTTGTTTAAGTTTATAATTGATGTTACCCATTGGGTAATAATAAATGGGTCAGTTTTTCTCAAACATGCTGTTGTTGAATATTGTTTTCTGTTTGAAAAATATCACTCGTTCAAGACTTTTTTTTATTTACAGCACAAAATAAGTAATAAAAGTGTATAATTTGTGCTGATATCGTTATCGGACGATATCGGTATCGGCCATTCCTCAAGGTTGCCATATCGGTATCGTATCGGAAGTGAAAAAGCTGTATCGGGACACCCCTAGTACCTACAGTCAAATATGGTGGAGGTTCAAAGACGTTTTGGGGTTGTTTTGCTGCCTCTGGAACTGGGTGCCTCGACTGTGTGCAAGGCATCATGAAATCTGAAGATTACCAAAGGATTTTGGGTCACAATGTAGGGCCCAGTGTCAGAAAGCCGGGTTTGCGTCCTACAAACCGGATTCCAAAAAAGTTGGGACACAAATTGTGAATAAAAACTGAATGCAATGATGTGGAGGTGCCAGCATCTAATATTTTATTCAGAGTAGAACACAAATCACAGATCAAAAGTTTAAACTGAAAGAATGTATCATTTTAAGGGAAAAATATGTTTCAAAATTTCATAGCATCAACAAATCCCAAAAAAGTTGGGACAAGGCCATTTTTACCACTGTGTGTCATCCCCCCTTCTTGTTACAACACTCAACAGACGTCTGGGGACAGAGGAGACCAGTTTCTAATGTTTAGAAATAGGAATGCTCTCCCATTAATGTCTAATACTGGCCTCTAACTGTTCAATCGTCTTGGGCCTTCTTTGTCGCACCTTCCTCTTTATGATGCGCCAAATGTTCTCTATAAGTGAAAGATCTGGAATGCAGGCTGGACATTTCAGTACCCGGATCCTTCTCCTACGTAGCCATGATGTTGTGATTGCTGCAGAATGTGGTCTGGCATTATCTTGTTGAAAAATGCAGGGTCTTCCCTGAAAGAGATGACGTCTAGATGGGAGCATATGTTGTTCTAGAA
>BRDA01046103.1:0-10984 GCA_036984385.1 Crenuchus spilurus
TATATATATATATATATATATATATAATATATAAATTGCTTTAAGTCAGTACTGCAGTGTGACCCATGTGACTAGGTTTGATATGATAAATTATGTTAATGTGTTAAACTCTCTTTAGTCATATATTTTCAGTGTTTTTTTGGTGCTCAGAGCTGAGGGAACATGGACCACAGAACCACAGACAAACAAGCTAACACTGACGACTGTAATTTATTTAAGTTTTTGTAATATAACCTGCACCACATGTTTATGTTCATTTAGCATGCAGTATTTGTCTTGTCCTGTGTTCACAAACTCACTGCTGGTCCTGCGAGTCATTTTTTGGTAATGTCTGAATTGGACATTAATAAGCCCACATAGTGTCTGAGAATCCACCTGCCACATACACGTCTCATTGTTATCGACCGCCTACATGGAAACTTTTTCTCCACACAAGAAGTGCAAACTCAAAGGAGACGTTTTTGTCCTCGAGAAGAATTATATGATGGGACTTTTCAAAAGGAAGATATTAAATTAATTAACTAAGTGATTTGTCTGCTGTCTGAATACATAAGTGGACTTTTCATGGATGTGTACGAAGTGTCATGAGTTTAAGCATGTCACTGTTTCACAATGTCTCAGTGTAAAAAATGTAGCTTCACAATGTACTGTAGGTAATCATAAAGTATCTACTGTTCAGGAAAGTATGAAAGAAATGATGTTTTGGGTTGACCTAAAATAACTTTAGTTCTTACTGACACAGGATCATTATGAAACTACAAAACACACAAATAACCTCTGGCCACACCCCTCCATGTGACCAGGAAGAAACATTTAAATTTTCCCAACCCCAACAGAACAAAACCATAAGATAAAGCTGCAGTGGGGGGTGCATGGGTGCAGCAGAGAAGGAGAACATGGAGCACACATTTTTCTGCTGCACTCAGAGGAAATGAAAAAATATGAAGCTCAAAAAATAAGCTAAAACTTGCCTCAACGGTGCCTAGACGGAAGCTGGTTCAGACACTGCTCCACAAGTGCAGTCCCCTGCTGGTTATTTCGCCCCAACGTAAATAATGTGTGTATTTATATATATATATATATATATATATATATATATATATATATATATATATATAATATAACTTTGTCCTTTAACATGTTTGCCTTCATACAAATATGCTGTCTTATGACATGACTGTCCTTAACTTAGTGTTAGAAATATTCTGAGTAGAATATTCTAGCATATACAGTTGAATATTGGAGGTTCTTATCTCTTTTAACCATTTATGGACTACATCCTCTGTTCTTTATCACAAAGGTGAGAGGAACAAGGCTGTGTACCTGACATCAGTGCCTGTTCCAGCTCCTCAGTTTTTCATATCAATCGTTGCCTTTTTCCTCTTAATGATCTTTCTGTTAATCTAGTACTCATTTCTCTGTCTTGTACTCATTTCTCACACTTCTGGTTTAACCAGCAAGACTCTGCAATGATCAGAGACAGTAGGAACTGTGTGAATGTAGACTGTACAGAAAATGAAGCCCCCTTTTGGGGATGGAGAAGCTGTGCTATGCATACCTGAATGAGCGGAGGATTCACAAAGGAACCTGAAAATCCTTCAGTAGTGATGAATGATCTCTGTGTGAGCAGCAATAACAAGAAAGAATGACTGTTTGTAGAAATATGTGCACGGCTTTCTATTTGTTAGTGATGTTAAGACAGACAAACTGTTACTGTTACTCATTTTAGCAAATAAATCATATACAAATAGTGTCTGCATGTGTACGCCATAAGCTAATAGGCCATCATGCTCCATGTTGTTTCATACTCAGGGCAAGACTAATCTAATTAACATGACATATATCTTACATATTTTTTTTCTTTTTTAAACAAAGGGTGCCAATTATTTTGGACCTGATTGTATATTATGATTAGACCTATTAATTCAGAAATAACCATGAACATAAGCACAATTAGTTTATTTTACACATTTATTTGCATATCTGATAATTACGAAGCAAATTACAGGTTACGTTTCAATTTTTATCTCAATGTTTTAAAAGATTATTTTATATAAAAGATTTTATATAATCCCAGCCAGAAGCTCTGAAATCAAATTGATGGAAGCTACTGCAGAAACAGAAAACTCTCAGTCACGCAGCACTCAAAGCCCTGGAACATTTTACATTTTCAATGAAGCAACTTTAGAATGTTTCCAATTTTCTAAACGCTACATAAAATGTATAGAGTAATCCACACAAGCTCATTATGTCACAATAAGTCAGAGTGAATTCAGTGACTGATTTAGAGGTAAAAAGAAGAGAAAATAAAGATTAAAAAATAACATGTAAAACTAGTACAATGCTTAAATAACAAAACGATAGAAATCAATCAAAAATTAAGATCCTGTATGAAATTATTTAAAAGTATTATTACAAAATAACAAAAGCAACAGAAAGTTATGTTAAAAAATCCCATTTAACCAGAAAAGTTAGTGGTTAGCACGTTCGCCTCTCAGCGCTGTGGTCTTGGGTTCGATTCCCCATCTGAGCGGAGTTTCCATGTTCTCCCCGTGTCTGCGTGGGTTTCCTCCGGGGACTCCGGTTTCCTCCCACAGTCCAAAAACATGGGGATCAGGTGAATTGGGTACTCTAAATTGCCCGTAGGTGTGTGTGTGTGTGTGTGTTTCTGTCTGTGTGTCACCCAGCGATGGATTGGCGCCCTGTCCTGGGCCTAGTTGATTAATGTACTGCCCTGCCCTGCGCCCGGTGAGGGGGTGGGGGACTAACCGCGACCCTGATAAGGATTAAGTGGGTGTGGTAATGAAATGAATGAACCAGAAAAGTAAGCTCTATGTCATTTTTAACTTTCCATATTATGTCTTGAGACCCAGCCATTGTGTTCCAGAGCAAGTTCTGTCATGAAGGAGCATCGTGATGTCAGCAACTGAAAGCAGCGGAGTTGGAACGTAGGTTAGTTCTTTATAAATGTAGGTGGAGGGTTGAGATTGAGTCTCATGACAGAACATACACTATGCTCCAAACTGGTGGTAACATCTAGAAATAACTCCCAAAGATATCCTCATGGTACCTCTTCTCAACCTACAAACACAAAACATGAAGTCTTTAAAAAAAAAACTTACATTTTTGATTTTTAAAATAGTCTATAACCGTGTAAGAGCCTTGTTTCCATTCAGCAAAGAAGAAGAAGATCTAAATGGAAAGCTCGTTCCTTCAGTTTAAGGAAATGACACTAAGGCAGTGAGAGTTCACAGTGAGAGGCTTATTGAATAACCACAACATCGTGAGTGGTCACCTTGAGTTGCTCCAGATATTCTCCAGCTTCTGTGAAAGTTATGCCCAGTTGGCTGACCAGGATCTCCTGTATGGTGTGTGCTACATCCCGAGCCATATTCATCCCGCCACACACAAACAGGTGACCACGGGTCTGTTGAACAATCTGCCAAATGTCACCACTGAGTTGCGTCTTCAGGACATCTTGAACATATACCTGCACCAAAAGAGCAAAAATCTGCTTTCAGATGCATGGTAAAACATGGTCACAGGAAGCGGTGACCTTCTGATCACAAGCCCATGGCTGCTCCTGTTGTCCTCTAGTCCTAAATCAGTGGTTAATTTCTGAACACAGGGCTGTTGACTGGATATTCATGGTTAGTAGATAATTCTCAGTCCAATGACAACCATGTCAGTGTCACTGCTGTACCGGGAATGATCCACTACCCAAGTTATACCTGCTGAGTTCTTGGTTCTGTGGGGATCTACAAATTATGGACAGAAACAGATGGGTATGATTAAAATGGACAGCTAGATACAAGGTAGGGGTATTTAGTAAAGTGGTCAAGGAATGACTTGTACATGAGTGTGTTCTTGTAATAAAAGTACATATAATGCATAATAACGTAAGCAACAGTCCCACAAAACAAGAACATTATACATACACACATTACTCATTTAAATAGATGAACTAGTCATTGCTTGTTAACAAGTGAAGTAAGATGTAATGTGGAATCCGGACCTTGGGGTGACCACCCTGGCGAGAGTATGCTAGAGTGATACTCTTCAGAATGCCGTTTTCTCTCATGTCAGAAGTCTCATCTTTATACAGATGATCTGTATCTGCACCTCGACAGCCGAACACCAGCATCATTGGACTGTCTTTGAGGCCTAAAAAAAATTAAGACATTTTCAAGGAAGTTTAGTTGATACCATGTAATGAATGATCATATATTAGTTTTCTATTTAGGTGTTTTGTATTTAGGGATGTGTGTACCTCTCTTTTTCATGTCATAGAAGCGCTGTTGCCAGAAGCTGCGGAATGGCGCAATGCCACTGTCAGCTCCGATTAGAATAATGGGAGTGCTGGGATCTGCTGGAAGGTGAAAGCTGCTAGATCTGAAATCACCATTCAAAAATGAGTCAATAGGCAAAAATGTTTGAAGGCTATTTGCCATTCTGCTATTTTTATTCTATTTGAAATATTTCTAGAAAAAGAATCTGTGCTACCTTGTAAAGTCAATGTAAAGTTAACAAAAAGTAAAAAAGGTCTGTACCTATGAATAAAGCAGGGCACCATTTGTCCTTCTTTGAGAGTGTTGAGCCATGTACTACAGACACCATGATGCAGTGGGCCTCGACCATCTGATGAAAACAAAACCAAATGTTTCACCAGACTTTCAGATGATGAGTGATGTTCAGCACCAGGACCAGCAGACTGTGTTTACTATTTAAAGACAATAGATCTGTGTGTCTTTACCCTGTGTGCGGTAATTGACCACAGACACAGTGAGGTGGAGCTCATGAGGATGGAGGTCGGGGGATGAGCTGACAGAGTAAAGACGTGGCTTCAGCAGGGGCAGCTGGCTGAGGAGGAAGGCTGGAGAGACCTCCAGAGATGGGAACTGCTCAAGAACTTCCAGGAAGTTGGGCTTGTGGAAAGTCTTCCATTCGGAATAATGCTTAAAGTCCTGAAGAACAACAGTATCATTTTTATGTGCTTTGTATAAACTATTAATATTATTATTCAGGGTTGGCACTGGCTCATGAAACCTGTTAGCCATTGTGGCTAAGGGGCTTAAAACTTTCCTAGCCACATAAGGATTTGACTAGCCACAGATTTAACAGCTACCTGTGGCGAAGACAGTTAGCCACAGTAGCCACGCTTTAGCTATCATTTTCTACGCACAAAACTTCTCAACCAATCAGCATTTAGAGACCCACCTATCTCATTAATTATTTCGCGGTTATTTTCCTGACGATGTTGCTTCAGGCTATTTACGGAGCAGCAGATAAACTCAAGATGGCGGACAGCTCGCGAAGTATTGCTGGATTTTGTGATTTTCATTTAGAAAATTGCTTTTAGCCAGCATGGTGTACTGATAACATGTATTCCTCGCTACACGCTGTCTGAGTTCGCCATTGGCGACGTGGCAAGCGGCCAGCGTGAACCCTGATTATTTATTTAATTTATAAATTTATTTATAATTGTAAAATCTCTTATTACTCCCACAGTGGGGAAATATGACCTCCGCATTTTACCCATCCGCGCAGATGGGAAGCCTTGCCCACAGCACCTGGCGAGCAGTAGGGGTTTAGATGCCTTGATCAAGGGCACTTCAGTCATGACCGGCAACCTTCCGGTCACAAGATTAGTGCCCTAACCATCAGGCCATGGCCCCTATTAAGCTTTACTTATATAGCAGCTTTTCCATATTTGTGGGGTTTTTTTTATTTAAATGATTATTTTCATTTTCATTAAATTGTCATTTTAAATATATATAAAATAATGTACATGATATACGGGTCAACCAATGTTTTTTTAAACAATACTGACACCGATTACTACTTATCTAGTACACTGATATCCAATATTTGGAACCAATATTCATTTAACGTTAATGTTATAATTGTAATGTGAAATTTACATGTATGTAGTACTTACTCATTACTTATATTAAAATAATATAATATTAGAGGTGTTGCAAAGACACTGCAAAACATGTGGTCCACATTTCTACCAAATAGTGCTGCAGGTGGGTGAGTTTAAGTGCGGATTCTTTGTTAAATTGGAAAAAAACCCACTAAATATTAGGTCATATTTTTGGTCAGGGCCAATAATAAATAAATAAATAAATGGATGGATGGATTCACTAAAAGTAAAAAGTAAAAAATTACACAAAAAAAAGAATAATAGCAGAAATAGGGAAAATTCAGTACAGTGTAATTTAAAACCACTACAATCTGTATGGATGTGGAAATATGCTGACCTCTGTGTTACATAACTAAGGTAGGTAGTTCAGATAAATTATGTAACAAGCATAGAATTATCAGCCATAATATTATGTGTACCAAATGCAGTAAAGTATAAAGTCCTGCACACTGTTTGTACAGTCCAAAGTGGGAGATTTACTATTAATTTGTGTGCAGTTATTTTTGTTCACTTTTCAACAGTATAGTCAATTAAATGAAGCCTATTTTTAGCTGTCATGGATGTTTAGCTACAATGATTTACCTTTGAAAGAGCAAGCAAGTGTTGTCGGTCTTCTTCCTGCTTGGTCATTTGAGAGAGCCTGAGCAGGAAGCTTTGGGAAGGTGGAGTGGTGATATCCAGAAGGTATGCGAGAGCTTTGGACAGAGGGCACGCTGGTAAGCGCAAATCTGCATGCCACACTGTACCGCCTACAAGATACCACAAAGATATTTAATTAGACAGAATGATCTCCCAGTACATGCCCTTCTTGACCACAATAATTCAGAACACGATGAATTACCTAAGCTGGTGTCTGGAAGGTATTCAAGGCGGATGCTCTGACTGAGTGGTGGGGCATGGGTAAGGTGCTTCAGAATGCCTGTCACCAGTTCAGCTGAGATACCTGGGAAAACCCCCACATGGTCTCCTGGGGCATAATTCAAAACTTCTTTGTCTCCGTGTATCTCCAGCTCAACCAGGATAGTGGAACGTCTGAAACAGTCACAATGGAAACACAAAGAAAACAGTGATTAATGCCAGAAGGGCTCTCTTCCAGCACAACATTGGTAAAGCTATGTTTCATGTTTAAGAAAGCACCTTGACTGTGGACTCTGTAGGTTCTTCCTCTTCAGTTTCATGGGAAACACATTCTTAGAGTGGAGTCCTGAGAGAGCTGGAAGAACAAAACATTTATAGGTTTCAGGATCACGCAAATACATTCGAACTAGCAGCATCTGAAGATGTGATGTATTACTATATATACTATATATTCTATATATTCTAACTCTTTCATGCCAGGTTTCAAGTGCAAATAGTGTGTTTTGTGCCTGAGAAAAATGTGTGTTATGTAGGAACCTGGCCAAAGTTTGCATCAACCCCAAGCAGTTTTACCAGCCATGCAAGACCAGGCTTCTATTGTTTTTGAATGGTGAGAGACCGATGTACACAAACAAAATTGAAAATGCTGGTAAAATTAGCCTGTTCTGGCTAGCTCCTTCTAGCTGCACCTTCTCATGCATCTTCCTGCATGTCTACATTCATTTATAATCATTTTCATTCGTTTTGTATCATCTCTGTGAAACGTTTCTGAAGGTTTACGACGGTTACCTGAGACACGGCTAAAGGTGGAGGTGTCGGGCTGAACTCTGAACCTCTGAGGGTCCCAGCTGTCTGTTAGATACTCCATTCCAGACAGTTGACCCTCAATGCCAAACTCCTTACACACAGCCTGGAGACAGAATGCAGAAAGAGCCAAATGCAGTTACTGGGATGTTTTGTTGCCACTGAAGTTTTTGTTGTCTCACTAACCTTCAAAGCAGCACAGGCCCAGGCAGAGAAAGCCTCTTCCTGCCCATTCAGCTCATCTCCCTCTCCTATAGAGGTCACACGCTTGGCTCCCAGCTTTGCAACACAGCGTGGGCAAATGAACAAAACTGAGGATACATTCGAGAGCCAAGGCCAAATACACAGTACCTGTGTAAAGGAAATATGTGTCAGGACAAAGACCTAATGTTTTTATTTTAAAATAGACTTTCATGACTTTGACTCACCTGACTTTGTTTGGGAGTTTCTTAATGTTGAAAAGATGTTTCTTGAAACTCTAAAACACACACACACACACACAACACACACAGCAAAGAAGGAATAAATCAACTCTTTCACCATAGTTTTACACTATGAATTTGACTTCTGCCTTTATCTTATCCATGCAGTGAACACATATATACACACAACTGGGGGCAGTGAGAACACTCATGCCCGGAGCAGTGGGAGCTCCACACATGACTGGAGTGCCATCATTCATGGTGCCCAGGGAGCAGTTGGGGTTAGGTGCCTTGATCAAGGGCTTCTATTGGTCAGGGACCTTTCAGTTCCAAGCCTGCTTCCCAAACCTTTAGGCCAGTTGCCAATATCAAACGTTTAGGGGAACTTATTTCACCTATGGCAACAATATGAGACAGTATGTATGTATGTATGGGACATCACTGCTGTCTATGTACCTCAGATATTTTGTCAACCTCAATTTCAAGAACAAATATTTCTTATGAAATGTTAATTACTTCACAGGTTTCTAATGCATGATGGACACCATACCTCTCCATTCCTTGGACAGTCTCCATTGCCAAAGGTGCTGGTCACCACCATCAGAAAGTGCTCTTTCTCAAGCTCAAGGAAATTATAGTGTTCTATGCAGAGTAGCTGTGTCAGAAAAATAAAGTCTAAGCTTGTTCAATCCACATTACAGGCTATCTGAAGCTTATATTAAGCAGCTCATTTCAGGAGTTTGTGTACAAACAGTCTTACCCTAGGATTGAAGGCGCGGAAGCTAAGAAGTGACTTGAGTTTCCTAGCAAATGTCTGCGATTTTCCTGTTTCAGTAGCATAGAGAATGGTGCATGGTAGTCTATTCTTCAAGACTGTTTCCATGAGTGTTTGTGAAAAGACCACAGCCCTACAAAGGAAGAATTCAAGCATGTTCAGCATTACAAATGTTCTTACTAAGACTCATAAACAGTCATATTTCATTGTGTTAGAAGTAGTTCAAAAATATATTCTCATTTTCATATTCATTATCACACCCAGTTATTCCTAATCAGGCTCGCGGTTAGTCCCCCACTCCCTCACTGGGCGCAGGGCAGGGCAGTACACTAGTCAACTAAGCCCAGGACAGGGCGCCAGTCCATCGCTGGGTGAACACAAACGCACACACATACACATACAAACACACACATATGGACAATTTAGAGTAGCCAATCCACCTGACCTCCATGTTTTTGGACTGTGGGAGGAAACTGGAGACCCCAGAAGAAACCCACGCAGACACAGGAAGAACATGGAAACTCCGTTCAGATGCGGACTCGAACCCAAGACCTCAGTGCTGAGAGGCGAGCGTGCTAACCACTAAGCCACCGTGCCGCCCTATTCTCATTTTAATACTGGTAAAGCTGACTAAAATAAGATATTCAAGAGACAATGCAAGACAGCATATGGGATGTCACTGCTGTCATCCACCACTACTAAAAAACAAAAGAATGATCATTTTTGTTTAATAAAATTAACCACATCTCCAGAAATGTTGGGACACTTGTTAAAAATGCAATAAAAATTTAAATCTGAAATTAGTTAATTCTTGTTAACTTTTACAGAAAATGATTCACCACTGGGTCACATCAACATCAGACTTATCGGACCTTTTGCAATCCTGAAATTATTAAATGTTAGCGGGGTGTGAGACACAATTAGTGGAAGCAGCTATGATCCAAAACTGAGATTTTATAAAACTTAACACAAAACAAAAGCTATGGTTTGACAGAACGTGGCGTTAATACATAGAACTTCACAGATTAACATGAACACAGACTACTGGCATTGAATACACAGACTAACGTGACTTGAAACACAGAATGATGGATGCTAGACACATGACACGGCACGACTTATAAAGGGTAAACACAAACTCAAAACAGGTGCGTACAATGAACGTAACAAGACAAGGCAGACACATGATGAGACATCACGTCAGGGGGAAGGTCACAGTAATTTGTGGGACAGCATTTGACACCATACAGAAGTTGGGAAGAAGAGCCCTACAATGTTGCCTCACCATATCAGACATTTAAAGCTGATTCTTTTTCGCTTTTTGAGTCCTCTCTTTTCATCTTTCCACACATATGTTAACCAGGGTTCAGGCTGAAAACAACACAAATAAAATGAACAAAATTATTTAATTTGACATTTCTAAGGATTTGTGGGTAATATGGATGGAATGGTTATGGGGAAAAATGTCTTATGTTCCTCAGCAAGTTCAGTAATAAATTTAAGATGAGTACTTGTAAGGCTTCAAGGATTCATCAAATATCAAATAAATCAATTATCACTGCTCAGATTATGTAATATAATAAATACAATAAATATAATTCTTAGAAATCTAATTATTCAATTAAGTTAGACATGATACCTGGTAGTAGAAGAAGGGTGAGAGGATGTAGCTGATCATTTCCTGGTGGAACACTGGAGTAAGAGAGCCAGACATGGGGGGCACCAGCCAGACCCAGTCAGCGGGACAGCCCCCCCGCAGACGCACTTCAGTCTCCATGTGCTTTATGAAGGACTCAGCTGCAGAGTGGTGGTCAGTGATGGTCACCTTATTTTTCTGTAGCACAAGACAACAAAGCACTGAAAAATAACTTTTTTAAACAAAATTCTTTTTCTTTTATAAAAATTGTTGAAATTCAAATCACAGCAATGGAATGATAAATGTGAACTTTGCATTTGTTTTGTGCACAGAGATGTCCATACACAGACCTGGAAACTATGAATCACAGCAACATTGATGGCCACTAGAGCTTCATCTTTCCAGAGCGAAGACAGCCTCTGTGTCTCCAAGCCCATAAAATGACCAACCCGCTGTTGAACATCAGGAAAAAAAAAGAGGAAGAAATTAAGGAGCTATCACAACCACACCACAATCACAATCCCTTATGGCTCTATCTGTCACAGACAGAGTCAAGTAAGAGT